>JAVSCE010011549.1:0-203706 GCA_032199065.1 Smutsia gigantea
GGTGGATGGAGGAAGGGAGGAAAGGACACATTCCCAGACAGGTGGGGGGAAGAGAAGTGACTTACGTGTGAGGAGGCAGGAGGGAAAAGGGCGACTGGTGTTTGGAGAGTAAGAAGATGGGCCAGGGCTACATAAACCCTTGGCCAGGCACTTGTGTGTGAGTGAAGCAAACCTTCTGTCCAGCTCCAGTGAAAAATGCCCAGACTTTCCTGTAAAGTGGGCTGGGACAGCTCTTTGTCTCTCTCTTACTCACTAGAAGTTTCGAGAAAAGTCAGCCTGGGGTCTTGTAAGAAACACAGGCTGAGGAACCAGACAGACAGGGATGAATCCCACTCCTGCTGCTACAGGGGCCATGGTGTAGGACAGTTCCCGGGAGCAAATCCACCTCTCATCCTCAAGCCCCCAGAGCCCACCCCCTCACCCCACCCCCCATCAATGCACACATATTTTGTACCGAGGTGGTTGGCCATATGCTTGCTACATGGGGATACTACTACTTTTCTTCCAGATGACCTTGAGGATTAATGGAAATAGAAAAAGTACACTGAGTGTCTAGCCAAGCTCCTAGGACACAACCACGCTCAACATACTCTCTCAGCGAAGGACGCATGGTTAGGCCGTAGCACACCTCAAGTCCTCAGCAGATGCTCGCTGCCGGCGAGAACAAGTGTGGAAATACAGACACCGCATCAAGGATCATACAAATCTTGTTTACATTCCACCATCTACACACACAGAGAACAAGATTCTAAGCATTTTCATAAAGGAACTTGCAAAGTGGCTGCTTGTAGGACTCAGGCTGGTGTGTATCCCCAGGGCACGCCTCCTCCCTTTCTAGTAAACCTGGACTGCCTTCAGTCACTAGTCTGCAGTCCCCAACTACACCAGGATTCCAAAGATTAAAACGAGCAGGGCAGGGTCATCTAGGTAATCTAGGTAAATTTCTCCTGCCTTTCTGTTGTTATTCTCTTGAATCTTTGGCAAGTCTGTGTATTCTTTTTGTAGCTTGCCCGTGAATAGCGTGTACCTTGCTACTTTAATAGCATCTCCACAAAATCCTTCTCCTCTCCCTACCTCCCTTCCTCCCATCCTCTCTCTTTTTCCTTACCCCAAGGCTTTTGTTATAGGAATTTCACCCCCTCCTCAGAGGGAACATTTTAGCAGCATGGGTTTATGGCTACCGTAAAGAAGAAAGTTTGAAAGGCAAAGCCAGAGACGTGATCCCCAGCTTTATAAAAAACTCCTGTCAAAACATAACAAACCACAGCCAGACATGAGCCGCAGTGACAGAATGCAACACCATAAAGATGATGGAGATCAGACGGGACAGGCACTTTATAGAAACAAACACCTTCCTTGCAAACAGATAGAGCAAGTCTAACACTGAAAACCCTTCCTGGGGAAAAAAAATGGTCGGAAGAAATAAGGACAAAAACATAAAATTCAAATGACAATCCAGCCCAAGGAGATAACCCTAAGGCAGACAAAGAATCCAATTTTACTAAATCAAGCCGACAACGCCTCCTGACTTTAATTGACCTCAGTAAGCTAGGTCCTGAACAAACATAAAATTAGGAAGTGGGGAGCGTCTAGTGGAGAAATGAACCATCAGTGTGTAGGTGTTTGAAGTTTAGCTCTCACAGGACATTCTCGGTTCTGCAAAGGAAACATGAAATCATCTGTTCCACGGTGGCAGCCAGAGTGCCTGGCATGGGGTCAGGGATTCATCGTTCCTGATAGTACCACATGGAAGGTTCTGGATGTGAGATCTGGATCCTGTAATATGCCCCAAAACCAATTCACGTTTCTGTGGTGGTGTCACAGGGGAAAGGAGTAAGTGCAGGAAGAGGAAATGAAATTAATGTATGCAGCCTATAAGGATGCCAAGGAAAACCTTGTCTCCGATTAAATTAGAAGCATTACATATGGAGAGAACATCACACTCGTCTCTGTTTACTAGAGTTCCTTAGTTACGAAGGGTGGTATATTTTGAAAAATCTCTCCATAGTCTCTCTTGCTTTCCTTTGCTGGGCTTTCTGACACTTCTTTCTGTATTTTTATGGCTAACTCCTTCTCTTCTTTAGCTTCCAGCTTGGGCACTACTTCTACCAGGGTAGGGTGCCCTCTCTGACTTTCACAGGCCAAGCTGGTTAGCTGTATGTCCTGCAAATTTCATGGACAACCTACACTTCTGTTACAATGTTTATCACATTATAATGGTTCTTAAACAGAATCCACCTGGGCAGCATGCTCGGGTAAACGCCCCCCAGTGCCACCCCAAAAGGCATCTGTTTCAGTAGGACTGGGATAAGCCAGGGTCTGGAAATTTTAACAAAATTTAACAAATGTTGGAAGCAGATCCCTAGATCATATTCAGAGCCACTCTGCTTTATCTGAATTATCTCTGTTTTTTCAGCATGCAGGTTCCATGAGCACAGACACTGTTTCACAGTTGTATGCATGGGACTTACCAGAGCACCTGGATCCCAGTACCCCCATATATATGTATGTGTGTATGTGTATGGGTGTGCATATATATGTATGCACATAGGTATATGTGTGCATACATACATACACACCTGGAGCTACTGAGTGTATGTGACATGGAGCTGTGTTTGGTATGTCAGAGATTGCTCTGTTCCGCAGAGATGAGCAGGATCCTGGCATGAGGTCCTGGGGTGCAAAATCTCATGGTTTCCAGTTGTTATCATAGATTTCCTCCATGATGTGGTGCCAAAAGAATGGGTGGGCTTCTCAGAGAACAAAAACCAAAACCTCCACTTATTATTAGTGACAGCCGGGCAACCTGCTCGCCACCTCTGTTTTACCAGAAACTCTGCAAGCCTCACTGCTGACCACTCCAGAGGGCAGACCTTAGTCAAGGGAACTAATGCCTCCAAGTGCGAACCTCCGCTGGCAGCGCTTCTGCTGAAGACAAATCCTTCCACTGGGAACAACTGAGACTGTGGTGAGGCCACGCAGGGCGATAATTGTGTGGAACAGATTTGAAAGGTGAAGTCTCTTTTCTAACATGCCCAAACTGTTATATTTCTGAGACAACCCACACTCCTCTTAACAGGTTAAAATACAGTTAAGTGCTGAGATTTATCCAAGGTTCATTATAGTGGGGACTTTGCATGATGAACTTGTTGGAGATGAGGGATTTGCAGTAATCCAGGAAGGTAATTCCCGGAGCTACCAGGCCATTGTGAGCATGTATGAATTGAAAACCAGGGTGATCATTTGTGCAATTTCAGGCTGTGGAGATACGAACAGTATCTCACTAGTGGATAATATCAGTTGTCAAGCATATGTTTTATAACCTCCAGAACTCCCTCTTGTTTTTGCAAGCTGCTAGTGGATATCTTTGATTTTTTTTTTCCTGGCTGCATTGAACTTTGGAAAGGTTTTATCCTTTTCTTACCAGAGAAGTTAATAGTAGAGAAAATTTAAAAAGAAAAAAAAATAAATCAAGATAGCAGATAAACACATTATGAATAACCATTTCATCAGCACTTTAAACACCACTGAAAGGATTTTAAAGGCATATTTTAATATCTGTAGCCAACGTGGGGAGAATTTGGATGTAAAAAATGTACATTGCTCCAGGCCCTGGTTCTCCAGAAGTTCTGTAAGCGAAGGAACCATATTATCTTGACCACTTCTACATCTTGAATGTCCGAAACAGTGCCTGGCATTGTTGCCAAATAATTAACGTGTTTGTTCATTACATTGGGTTTCTAACAGCTGGAAGACAGGGCTGACAAGGTAGCCTGGAATTAGGAACCAAATCAGGCAGAGAGGATCCAGGAAAAGGGAGGAGCCTATGTGGAAGGTGCAGGCAGGAGAAATCAGGCAAGAAGGCAGTTCTGAGTTGTTAGAATTAAAAGACTCAGGTGAATTGGAAGGGGAAACCAATAGGAAGCTAAGACAAACAGGAAGAAAACAGACAGGGAATGGACAAAGAGCATATTCCAAATCAACAAAGAGCTGGTGTTGCCAGGGAATGTTTTCCCAGGCTCTTGAGGGTTCTTCCGTGTACAGAAATCCCCACTGAGGCGGCACTCCTCACCTCTTTGCCTCTTCACTCACCCCACCTAGAGGAAGCAGGGAGGTGAGGACTCTTACCAGGGAGATTCAAGTTTAGAAGGTGAAATTGGGCATGTGGAGCTCAGCTGCTTTCTCTTCTTTTTCCTGGATACAATCTCTACAGGGAATACGTGTTCGGCTTAGCTTCTCCAAGGGCAGGTCCTGTCCTATAGGGTGAGTAAGCCATGCTGGTGACCGGGTGGGTAAGTCTACTTTTTCTTGTTAGGATGTTAGGAAATGTGAGGAAAGCCATTTGTCTGTAAATATAAGCCATGTTCTCCAAAAACTATACCAGAATTACAGATGGTGTCTTCTACAACTGCCATTCTCTTTGTCTAATTTCTCAATTGGTTCAGAACTTAAGGGGTAAAAAGTGTCATTTATTGGAGTCTCAATTTACTGACAAACCAATGGCAGGCAGCAAATAAATTCCAACCCAATTCATTTTCACAAAAGCTTGTCACACACCCACCATGGGTACAGCACCACGTGGCATTTCAGAGCTATTACAGCAGCAACCAAGATGAGATTTCAGGCCAGGGTACCTATGTAATGTTCTAGACTGAAAACAGAGGAGCAGGTCTCTGATGCTTGACAGACAACGCATGACAAAGGCCAATGCCCAGTTGTCCAGGTTTAGACATCCAAACTCCTTACTTGACCTGGGACTTTGCAGCCCAAATGCATCTTGTAATGTGGGTCTCTTAAAAGCAAGAAATTTGCCTTGGGCTTAGTCGTGGCCCCAGAGTCTAGAACAAGGCTTAGCACAAAGCATTATAATGGGATGGCTGGCCAGATGGATGGATGGATGAGTCCTGCTGGATATTGTAAGGTGTGTTGAGAAAAAGATAAAAATCACCTTCCTCTCAAGTGATCTTAGTGGCAAGGTAGGGTTTGAGCTCTCCTAGCAATTATGCTTCTAAATAAATTATGTAAACCTTGAAAGATATTTTCAAAAACACCATAGTGGGGACTTTTCCTGGATTATAAACTATATTTTAAAGGTACAAGGGAAGAAGCTTTGAAATAAAAACAAGAAGGTTGCTAGGTAGGTAGGTGGATAACAAATCTATACAAAGAGCTCCTGCCTCTTCCTCCCATGAATCTTTCCTTTGGCTACACGGCTGGAAATCATCAGTGGAACACTAAAACTTGCTTGTTGATAAGGAAGGTTACTTTTATTTTCTAGATTGGGCCAGGTACCAGTTGCAGAATCAAAACTGAATGCTTATTTAGACTCAGAGAAACCAGATTTGATTATGTTTATCAAGGGGAACAAGTAAAGAGGAAAACAAGAGCTATAAATGTCTGGCACATAAGAGGTATTCAAAACTGTTGGTTGAATGACATAGCTGAAGTAGATACATGCTTAAAAAGAGAAAGCCTGGGTGGGTACAAATCACAAATCACTGAGATGAGGAAGTGGTTCAAGTTATAGACAATAGCTTTAGTATAAACCCTTGAGTGTTCAGGAGGCGTTGGCGGTTAAAGACAAGGTTATCAAGAACAACAGCTATTGGTTGACTTCCAGGGCAGTTTTGAATGAAAGCTTTACAGTTCAGCTTTTATTCTGCAGACAGAAGTTTTTCAGGAGTTTGAGCACGGCAGGAGCAGATCTGGACTTAAATATTTCCCAGCTTTAAGTTTCTATAACTTTTTTTGGTAACAGTCCAGTAGTGCTTAGTTTTTTCTGTTAACATTTATAGCAGATCACTGAAGAACTAAGAAGGAATTTTATGGATCTGATGTGGAGTGGAAGCATGTGTTAATGGGGATACATTCAAATCTCTATGTGCAAAAAGAGTCATTCATGTAATTTTAGAGACTCAATCAAAATGTTTGCAAAACGAAATCGTAACAAAGTTATTGTCTAAGGTATGTGATCCTGTATAATAGTCTAAATTTTCATTAACTTATCACTCTATCAATGTCCCATTTTACCATGTTGATTTTTCTATTCCTACTTCTAAACATTTTTAACTAACTCCCAAAGATTATCACTGTTCCATTCCAAAGGCAAACCCATAACTAGGATGTAAGTTCTGAAAGTTTATCTTTCGGTTTATTCCTGTATCTCCAGCACCCAGTCTATTTCCTGGCACAGAACAGGCACTCAATACATCTTTGTTGAATAAGTAAATAAATGATGACTGCAATGAATTTAGCAAAATAACACTAATTGAGAGTAATGGGAGGAAAGCAGGGGAAAGAGGAGCATGCAAAATAAATAAAAAGGACGACATGTTCTGCAAAGAAATGCCACTTAATTGCTTTTAAACATGCTCTTTAAAATCAATGACTATCAAGTGCTACCAATTTAAGTGATACTTGGAGATACTTGAAAAAATCAATATGCCACATTTGTAATTATCACATTGCATGGATGCCTAGAAAGTGGCTTTAGAGCACACTTGAAACATATACATATATACTTTTTCTTTTTCTTTTTTAAGGGTTTAGCATGCCCTATCTCCTCTACCATCACCAGAGATTCCATTACTCATTTGTGAAGCAAACTCTTTTTGGTCCTACGGAGAAAAGAATTTCATACTACACCAATTTACCATTATTCTGAATTTGAGGTGTCCAAATGTAAGGTCTTTTATTGCAACTGGGAATGTGATAGCAGTAATACCCTCACATTGCTGTTACTTCAAACTTTTTCTGATGGTTTTAGCTTCACAAATGCTACTACCTCTAAGAATGATGTTAATAACTGAATTTAAGTTCTTATCATGTGCCGATCACTGATTAAGTTTTTCACCTGTACTATCTCCTCCAGTACTCTCACTGTAGTACTCCAGTACTGTGTACTCACTTTACACAGTAGATAATATTGTTATCCCAATTTTATAGGTAAGGAGACTGAGACTTAGACAGATAAAGGCCACATCTAGGATGTCTGACTCCAAAATCAACCAATCAATAATATATCTTTTGCCATTTCTTTTTATTGTATAGGACAGTTATGTGTCTTTTACATTTTTATTTAACTTTATGCACAATTAAATCCCACACTACACCTAGCATGGTGTCATCTACGATGAACAATGAAAGTTTTATTTGATCGGTACCATGGTGTGAATAAAGGCTACAAAAAATGCATCTGGCTATTTTTAAAAAATTAATTTCTCTGGATAGCATTTCAAAGAGAATACAATTCTGTCTATTTGGTATGGTTTACATATTCAGGAATCTTAAAGACCATCTAGTCTAACCATCTACCAAAAATACCCAGCCGAGTTGAGTAGTCTTTGACATCCTCCATTGCCTTCAGGATGAAGCCCAGATTCTTTAATGTGACTTGTAAGGATTTTTCATGCCCTGGTCCCCGCTTACCTTTTCAACTTCATCATTTGCTACTCCCTTGCCTCTCTGTTTCTCTCATCCTTTCCCACCAACCTCCATGCCCCCACCATCAACTCCACATCTGGATGGAGACACACCCTTGGTTCCAGCAGATGGGAACATCTTACAGCTCCTCGGAATTCCAGAGCTCTACTTTATTCTGCATTTTAGTTCATGAGGTTCCATCTGCGTGAAATGCTATTCCCTCCTCCTGGTTGATTTATCCTTTAAAACCCCCTCCAGGCAACTGGGAGAAAGTGTCCCTTGGCAGTGCTCCTGCGGTTCTTCTGCTCTCCAGCGACAGAGCACATCTCACACTGGGTTGAACTGGTTCCTTGATCTCCATGAGCTCTCTAAAGGGACTACAACTGTTTCATTGTTGTGTCCCTGCAGTACCAGGGACAGGTAAAGTGGACATGTATTTGATGAGTGAATGAAAGAGACTCAGAGGTCAGGAGTTCAGATGCCCACTGAATTTCACGAATATTCCATGAATATACAGGCTTCTTAATTGGGAAAAACACAAAAGCAATAAAGTCCTGCGCAGTACAGTCTTGTGGATACTGGGAATGGTTTTCACATGGGAAGCAGTTTGAGCTGCCTGGAAAACTCACAGAAGCTTAACCACATTTCTGAAGTCTGCTAATTTCTCTGAATTCTTTTAACAAAGGGACAAGAAATGATCTAGGCATGCTGTATCACCCGTGACAGCATCCTTTCTTGTAAAGAATGTGTCAAAGCTGCTTAGGAAAGCAAGTCACTCCTGCTCCCCACAATGTCTACAGGCAATGCTCATTCTCTTCTGCTCCGCCCCAGAATCACAGAATGATCTAGGAGGAAGGGTCTGTAGAGACCACCTTGTCTAACTCTCTCATTCTGAGGTAGGTTCATACAGGACAGTGAACTGAAATCCTGAGAGGACAACAGGTACTGGACAGCACACTGCCTACCTGAACCAAGCTTTTGCACATTATCATAATGCATTAACAGCACAACCTTATGAGGTGGGAACTATTATTAACTGATGTGCACAAATGAGGGGGGTGAGACTGAAAGATGGTAAGTAGCTTGTCCAGAGTCACACACTGGCTGGAACATCCCATGTTCTGCTAGCCTCAACTTCTACTACAATTACTGCATTCCTATCAGAATATACCTCAGTTACTGGACCACTAGAGAATGTGAGATTTAACCTTTCTCACCAATCTAAACTCCTGGATTTAATTTGCCTCCATCTTATTCTGTCTCTCACTGTTTTGCAGTAGCACCATGTCAGATGTCCATGTATTCACTTTCAATGTATTGCCTTGGGGACACGTCATCATAAAGCCTAAAGTGTGAAACTGGCCATGAATGACCAGCATATGTTGACAACTTTGAAAAGACCTTATTCCTAAATCCCATTAGCTCTACACTCCAATCCCATACATTTGAAACCTAGCCAGGTTCTCAGGGGAAAACCAGGCAAGTACAACTTGTACACTTTTCCAGTGGTCAGTTCTCTGGGCCAAGCTGCATTTTATTGCCAATCACCCAAACATGTTGTTATGCACAAGCTGTGCAACTGTGGGCAAGCTGGTTATCCTCACCATGCCTCATTATCTGATGTATAAAGTGGAATGCCAATAGTCTACAACCTTGTGTGGCTGCTGTAAGTTTTAGATGAGATGCTTATGTAATGTCCTCATACAAGGGACTCTCAGTGAAGGTCAGCCAACCTTGTATTTCACACATGAGTGTCAGAAGAAAACCTCTCTTGGTCAGAAGCGATGCCAACATCTGGATGAAAATGCTGCAGAAAACAAATCCATTTGGATGGCCATAAAGGAACACCTGGACTATAAGACAGGTTTCTCCTTGAACTGTGAAGAGACTGAGCAGAGAACTGCATCTTAGCTATATTAAAGGCTGCTGCTGCTATTTAAAGAAAATCTCCAAGGGAGGCTATATGAAAAGTACTCACTTTCTCCTGCTTCTCCTTCTCTGATTGTTGTATATTCAAAGCCAGGGTTTCTTGCCAATGAGACCCACTCCCTGAGGTCACATGGGGAGGCCAGCGATTAAAGAACCATTCCTTTCAGTGTCGTGCCTACCTACCATAATGCCGCTTTCCATTCACTACTTTGGAGCTTAAAGTTTCTGGAAAGTAAATAATTATTGAGGGTACTGGAAATGTTTGTGGTTGTTACTGACGTGGTCTGTGCTCCTGTGGCAGTGTGCTGCTGTTCTCTCCCAGCTCAGCAGAAAATGGGTAGTGAATGTTAAAGACATTAGATTCACCTACTCAGACTATTCCTCTACACAGATGAGCACTCTGCTAGGTGTTCACGGGGACCTCCCTCTATTTTCTGGGAAAAAGGAAAGAAAAGCTAACGTTCTTTATCATCATTATAATTATGTTTGACTGCTATTTATTATATATCAGGTCCTTTATATCAACTATCTTCATTTCATGGATTGATAAAGGCTTAGGTGATTAGATTACTCACTCAAGTTAACACAACTACTGAGTGACAAAGAGTTGGGATTCTAAGTGTGTTAGGCAGCTTCTAGGGTGGCCCCCAAATATCTTTGACTCCTAGATGCATGCTCTTGTATAATCCCATCCCCTTGAGTGTGGGCTGAATTTAGTGAATTGCTTGTAGCAATAAAATAGAATGTGACAGGTGATGGAATATAATTTCTAAGATTAGGTTACAAAAAGTCCATGGCTTCCATCATGGCTGCCCTGACTTGCTTGTTGACCCTGAGGAAAGCCAGTTGTCATGTGAGCTGCACTGTGGAATGGAAGTTTCCAGTTCACAGACACCAGGGACCTAAGTCTGCTAGCAGTCGTGGGAGTGAGCTTGGAAGCAGGTGCCCCAGGTGAGTCTGGAGATGAATGCAGCCCCAGCTGACATCTGGATTACAGCTTTGTGATAGACACTGATCCAGAGGCACCCAGCAAAGACACACCCAGATTCCTAAACTACAGAGACTGTGGGGTAATAAGTGTTTGCTCTTTAAACTGCAATATTTTGGGGTAAATGCTACACAGAAATACTTCACTAACACACTAACTTGGGCTGGTTGACTCCACATCCTGGGCATTGGGCTCTTTCTACATACCACAATGACCTTGGGACACTGGTTTTTACTTTATAATGTTGCAAGTCAATGTTTTGAGGACCTCATCCCAGAGATGGTCCACAATGCGGCATAATGCAACAAAGCTGGGGGCTGGGAAGAAGAGAAGAAAGAATGGAAGGAAGCTGGTTAGGAAATTCCAAGGACTGACCTTTCCACTCTCCACCATTGCTGAGCTCTGAAGAGGAGGACCGCAGGTGTGCACAGATCAAGAACTGAGAAATGATGAGTTTCGGAAGTGTTGTAGCAGCCCTTTGGGGCTAGACTGTAGCCAGAGCATCACACACAGTTGTACAGTTTGGGCACTGCACAGAGGTAGCAGGCTGCAGTGACCTAGAGTGAGCTGAAATTGCCAATATCCACCCCAAGGGGGCACCTTCCAGCTCCTGAATGGGCTTGTAGTGACTGTGGTCATTGCTGTGTCTTATTAACAACTGCAGACTAGGACAGGACTTGCGATACCTAGAAATAGCCACAGTTACGGTAGCACCAGGAAGCTGCACCATGTCACTCCACTAAGTTTCTCTTTATATTCCATTTATACTTCCTTGTCAATAGGTAAAGTTTTTATGAAAATCCCAGGCAATCTCAAAGATGCTAATGATGTTAACTAGAACCAAGACAGATGTGACTTATTATTATTATTATTATTTTTTGGTGTTTCTAAGTCTTGGTCCAGATCATTAAAGGGTGAACTGGGTGGTGTTCCTTTGGGGTAGCCTGATAATAGCTATGTGTGAGAATCAATGGGAGACCCAGAGGAGAATAAGAGAACCAGAAAGGGGGACTCAGAGCCTCTTGTATGACCTCTTCTCACCACGGGGAGGTTTTCCCTCTGATGCCAAAGCCATGGCAACTCTGCTTTCTTATAAAAAGAGGGTTATGCCCTGTTTCCTTTGGGGGCAGAGAAGATAGAATGGGGAATGTGTGTGAGGCTGGTGTTGAAGTATGCTTGTGTTGACTTTCTGGGCATCCCTGTATCTTCTACTTAACCTTCATCCCACATCCTGAATCCATCCAAGTCCCATTTCAGTTTGGAGCCTTTGGGGGTCCTTCACATAATGGATTCCAGCACTCCCTTGAACTCAGGTGGTCTCCATTTCATTGCCCCAGAGTGACACTTGGGAGGTGTTACATGATCTGACCAACACTGCCTGCCTAAAAATACAACTAAGCATCCCGTACTTCCTTAGGCCTCAGTGCTTTACCTATGCTATACCTTCCACAAGGACTGCTATCTCTTGCCATCTCCCTTTTGCCTTCCCACAATTACTCTTTCTGGTGAACTCCTATACATACTTCAAAACCCAGTTCACAGACCATTTCTTTCAAGAAGTCTTTACTGACATCCAGTGACCTGTCCCCACTCCAATATTCCAGGTCAGTATCCCAGAGGGGCCACCTGTGTCCTCTCATCACATCAAGTGTTTCCTCTACAAAATATTCATTACAGTGCATTATAATTGTCTGAATCTATGTGTTTCTTCCCTATTAACTGAGAGTCACTGGAGGATAGGAATTGTTGCATTCATTTCTCTATCCCAAATGTACATTGTAGGGAGTCAAAAATATTTTCGAAATTGTAATTCCAGGGGGAAAATATTTCCCAGCCCTGGGTAAAATACCTTTGAAACTGAAATCAGTCAAAGGGAGAAATAAAGTGGGAGAAATCCGTTTATTGCTTACAAGCAGTTGTCCACTTCTGCTTGCCTATGTCTCTAACCACCTGGCTGCAAAAAGAGCCCCTACCCAACCTCTCCGGTCCAGATATGCTCTTGCTCCCACTTGTAATTACCTATTGATATGGAGATGGACTAAGGCCAGGGGAGAGATTCTGGAAATACTGCAATTTTACCCGCAGAAGTGAAAAAGCAAATGTCAGGGGAGATAATGGAAGGCCAAGCAACCTCACGTAAGAAAACTGAATGCTTTGCCCCTGAGATGTGGCTACACAAGAAGGCATGATGCTCCAGCTCTTAAGTGAATTATTACATATTCCACTGAAAGGTGGGAGTGACTGACTTCAGAGGACTGGCCTGGACATCAGCCTCTGCAGACACAGAGAGCCACACAGCTGCAGTGCAATACCCAGCAATTTATGAGTTGGGTTCTGCACCTTTCACCATACACACATCACTAGAGAAACATGTCCTAATCCCTGTGTGGCTAATAAAAACCCAGAGAAGATTAGAAAGGTTCATGAATGGGCCAGGAAGTCCCTGAGCTTTGGGTTAATCACAAGGAAAGGAAAAGTAGGCTCTGTTTCAAATGTTTTGGGTTTAGTGAAATTGGATGATACATCTCTCCTCACACCTCTTTCACTACCTTCTGAGCTCTCTTAAACTCTGTGTGAATCAGAAACACACGGGCTGCATTCCTCTGACTCAATCAATCAAAATATTGGTTTGAAAGGATTATGTGAATTCCAGAGAACCCTTGAAAAATGGTATTCCATTATCTCATGCCCAAAAAGCTCCAAACAGGATCCCTGAAACATGGGAGGGTGTCATTTGTCTTAGAATCTCTCCAGGGGTTGTTCACCATCCCTTTAGTTCCCCTGGAAGCCCTGGCCTGAAGTATTTGATTTTATTCCAAATTGATTGGCAGTGAGTTTGCATCAAATCAATTTGCCATGTTAATGGTTTGCCAATCATTTCTTAATGATTTTAGGATAAGAAACATAATTTGGGGGAAGGCCCTTATCAACTTTATTACTTGAGAAAATCCTACTTGTGCCTCAGTGAGTCTAATCATTTAACTGTCATCCCATTCCCACCATTACAGAAAACCTCTCTGACACATACTCACATCTGTCCTCTCAAACTACCATCACTTACATGGAGATAGTAAATGGATTTCAACTCATGGATTGAGTTCAAAGCATTGGGAGTTGGTGCCTGAGGACTGCACTAAGGAAGATTCTGAAGCCAATGCAAGGATTCATTTCACATCAGTTAAAAGAGCATCAAGATTGATTTCTGAAGTCTGCTTCAGACATAGGTGGGGGGAGCAGTGTGGTGCCTGCCATGCCTTTGCTGTTGATGGTTTGAACTGTGATGCAGTCATGCCCTTAAGAGCTACTGAAAGGTGGGGGCAGATGTTTGCCTCTATATCGAGCCACCACAGCGTTCATGCTTTTGAATTCCGGTACTGGGGGAGAAGGGAAGGAAAGAAATAGATCTGTGTCTTCTTTGTTATGTCATCACCTACCTCTTCTGTGTAGGTTTGCCTTTGGTAGCAACCCCACTGTCTTTTATTTGTTGTTCTAATTTCCCATGAAGTAGAAAACCAGGTAACCAAGCCTGTTGGAAATGTGTAAAAGAAATAAATATGGTTTCAAATCAGGGCTCAGGAACTCCAGTATGAGTGAAATAGAAGAGCTTTGCTGCATGGGACTTCCCATTCCTATGTGGGGAGATTTCGTCTTCATTTGTCAAGCCCTAGTGTCTCAGACGTGTTCTGGACAAGTGGAGACTTTCACTAAGAAGTGTCCCTAAACACTGGAAGGAGAATGATTATATAGGTGCTGAGCCCCCTAGAATGTTTGCAGAGCTTAGGGTTGTTTTCATATAAGGGCATAGTGCAGCATAAAATACCATTAATTTATAGATGCAGCACAAAATACCATCACAAATTACTAAAACCCCGATCGAATTAAATTGATGGTCAAATCCTGAGGTCATGATTATGTTATCCCAATTTCACAGATGATAACATCAAGGTTCAGGGAGCTGAAGTAGCCTGCTTAGGGTCATGCCACTATTTTAGGGGCTGAGATGAGAGTCCAGTCTGCCTGGGTCCATGGAGAATGCTACACCAGTACAGGAAAGCCTGTATCATTCTTTGCTGCCCAGTCGGCCTGTGCTTACACCTCTTCTTCTGAGGTCATCAGACCAATGAAAGTGGAACTGGAGATGCTCAGAGATCACTCTTAACAGGTAAGAGGCCCAAGGTAGGTGCCTTGATTTCAGTCTACAGGAGTGTTAATGCTACTGATGGCGCTCTGATTATTTAGGAAATAAACTGATCCTTTGACAATAAGATTTTGTAATTTACCTGAAGATCCTTCCAGCTGTATGACAACATCTATTTATGTATTTTGTTTTCAACTCAGCATCTTTATTCTTTGAGATTAATAATAGAAATCACATTAGGGTAAATCCTCTTACATTTGGACAAGGGTAATACAGTGGGAGGGAACAAGAGGGGTGGTTTGAATTGGTGAGGAACCTAAACCGTATAATGATTTTAGAGAGAGGACATGTTTTTTTAATTTATAATTTATCTGCCAGCTCAAATGAGAAGAACAAAAAGCTCTGAAGCAGCTTGGAGTATTCAAGCTCCTCTACGTCAAAGCCGTTCAAATAGGATTTGCACAAAGGAAAGCTGAGAAGCCATTTAGAAGGAAAAGTAACATAATTGCACTAAGAGTTTAGGAAGCACTATCTGTGTTGCATTAAAGTTTATTTTGCAGTTTGAACTCCCTTATAACAAATAATTTCCAGAGAGGAGTCCGTTTGGATCAACTCTAATTGAAGTTGGAAGCACACATCTGATCACCAACAATTTAGGTGCTGAGATTCCTCAAAACCATGTCACTCTAAGAAAAACAAGTTTCTGCTATCTTGTTGGTATCAATCATTGGCTTTGGAAACACTTTCTTCAGCCTCGTCCAGTCCAGGTAAAATATTCACAGATTCAACATTTATGGAGTCTGAACGAGTGAGGTGTTAATCACAAAACCTGGGTTGTTTATCTCAACCTCACATAAGGAATCCCAATTCTCTGTGAAACAGGTTTATATGCTCAGTGGAAGTCCTTTCCTGGGCTGAAATTTTTTTTTCAGCATCCCCTCCCCATATAGAGAGGATGACTTTTGATTGAAAGAGAGCTGCTATTCATGTAAGCAATTATGTGGGTGCATAAATGATATCGCGTGACTACTCTATGACGTTAATGATGCCTTATTCATTAATGCCACATGCATCTATGGAGTGCCGACTCTGAGCCAGGTGCAGGGCTGGAGGCATGATCAACCAATGGTCCCATCTGTCCTCATGGAGTTTAAAATCTACTCAACAATAAGCAGATGATGGCACACATGAATATATAGTAAGTAATAAATTGTGATAAAAACTACCAAGGGAAGCCTGGATGCACAGTCAGAGTGTAAGTGGGGAGCCATAATTAAGATAGAAGGTGTCAGGAGAGGCCATGGAAGAAGTCTGGGAATCAGATAGTGGGGGCAACAGCATTAGAATGAGCTGTTCTTCATTATCTTAATTATGGAGCTTTCTTCTTCCATTCTTCTACTGAGAGTTGGCCAAGAGGTAGTAGCCATGACAGGTGCTTGAGATAAAAGTGAACAAGCCCTGCCCTCTGTCAAAGATGAGGGAGCCTAGCATACTGGACTCTGGAGCCAGGTGTCAGGGTTCAAATGCAGTTGGACAGTTTGAGCAAGTGACTTCACCAATCTCTGCTTCATTTCCTTTTTTTTTTTTAAAGAATGTTAATAGCACTCATCTGTTGGAATTATCGGGTTGCAAGGATTAAATGAATTAATATACATAGAGTGCTTAGAAAACTCCCTGGTAATATGAGAAGGGCTTTATGTTTGTAAACATATATGGAGTTTGCAGCCTCGCAGGGAAGGATAGTAACATGAACCACTAACTGAGAGTAGAGCATCGTGTAAGCAGAAAGAAGGGAGCAATGGAGTCTGCTAGAAAACGTACGTAAAAAAGGCTCAGCTTTTCAGAAAAGAATACATTATACAGTGCTAAGAGAGTTCTGTTGTTTAACATCTTGTGCCTTCATTTTCCTTATCTGGGTAATGGGTATGACAACCTCCTCCATTGCTGTAGCTGAAGCATGTTTCCCAACGCAAGTTCTCCTTGCACTAGCACAAGGTGACCTGGAGGAAACACTCTATAAATATTTGTTGAAGAACACACAGGAGAGCTCAGGAGTCACCTCGCCCAGCTCAGCCAAATGCAGCTTAGGCTTGCTCAGAGAGCAGGGAATGCCTAAAACAGGAGGAACTAGGATTTTAAACAAATGGACACAACTTTAATGATATCCAGTATGTCAACCTTTTCCTTCATTCTCAAATGAACTTTTATTGCTGCTGTGTTTCGCCAACCCTTGGCACATTGCACTTTTAGAGTCTGCATCTTCTTTCACCTACCCATTCATTGGGCAAATAATTTACCCATTGGATTACTTCTACCTGCCCAGTGCTGTCCTCGTTATGAGGGCATAAGGTAGGCACCATACATTTCCTGTATGCAGCTTCATCATCTGGTACTCAACACAAACAAGGGAAGATTGTCACAGTAAGACAAGAACATGGCTCTGTGATAGAAGTGAGCACAGGATTTTATGGGAGCGCAGAGACAATCTTCAATTTGGAATCTGTAAAATGCTGTTTAAATGCCTTATTCCCTCGTGATGCAAACAGTTTCCAACAGTAAACTCAGGCTTGGAGTTTTCATTTTTGGAATAAAGTTTCAGAGAAGAATTTGAGGACTTTGAGAAATATTGATCATATTTGCAGAAGGAGGAAACTAAACTAAATAAGAATGATAACCCTTACTTGGTTTCACATTCCTCCTTGAATAATTACATGTAGAAATCTCGACAAAGTGTGTATAACATTGTCTGGTGAACAACAACAAATTCCCAAATATCTGTTGCCATATGAAATAATTTAGAGGTTAAAAAGCTAATTGTGCTAAATTTGGGTCTATTGGAATTTGGCATGGGTATGACTTGGCTTCAGAGAGAGCTATGAAACAAAACCCAGAGATATGTGTAATGTTCTAAATACGAACCTGGCAAAAACAAATCGTTTAATGAGAGAAGGATACAATTATGATGAAAGAAAATGAGTGGAGAGGAAGCTGGGACCAAAAAAAAATTGTATTTTTCAAATATTGAATATAGCCCCCATTTCACATTAAATTCATTCCTTCGGCAGATATGTAACCAGAGACCTAACTGTCCTAGGAGCAGATGACCCTGACTGGGTGGAGCAGATGCATTTCTATTTCAAGGCACTCACAGGCCTGGAAGAGAAAGATGACAAACAGCATCCAGGATCCGTCTATCTCCAATCATCTCACTTTGTTACAGTTGGTTAATCCCTAAATTTTATCTAGCCATGCATCTATTACCCATGTATTCATTGTTTCTTAAACACCTACTCCGTTCCAATGAATTTTACATATTTTTGTAGCACCCTATACTTCTTTACAGTACTTACCTCAGTTGGAATATGCTGCTTACTAGTGTAATCACCTATTTAGTGTCTTATTTCTTCTTCATTCTATAAGGAATATGAGGGTAATTATTCTACCTTGTAGGTCTGCCAAAAGATTACAGAAAGAAAATAGATGAAATAACAGACTAGTGGAGAGAGCAATGCGTAAATAAAGAATAGTAATATAGCTTGGTAAGTGCAGCAAGGGAAACTCTTTAAATGTTTAATGAATTATAAGTGGTTAACTGAAATACAAAGAACCTTCTGAATATGCTGGGCCAGTAGAGAGGCTTTAGAAATTGTCCTGACTCTTTTAGGAGAAGGAATAAGCCATGAGGACAATATTAGGATCATATAATCATCTCTTCTTCCTTTCTATTGGTTCTCAGATCCATTAGATGAAGAAAAATAATAGTTAACAGCTCATACTTTTTGACCATTTACCACCAGTCAGATCCTATTAAAACCACTTGTTATTTGTTAGCTAATTTAATCCACACAACAGCATCTAGGAAGTGGGTGTTACCACTATTCCCAACCTACATATAATAAAACTGACCAAAAGACATGAAGTAACTTGGCCCAGGTCTTAAAGCTGGTAATTGGCACATACAGAATTCAAACTTGCAGAGTTTTGCTCCAAATTTTTCTCTGGAAAGGGCACATTCTATTCGAAGGAGCTCCTAATGAACTATTGTCTAATATCTTGCATCTGAGATTCATATTTGGAACTGGTCCTTATTAGGAAGTATGGCCATTTTTTTTTAATGCTTGGGTATTCTGCTGAGAGCATGTACCATAATTTATTTTAACCATTCTCCTTGATAGACATTTAGATTATTTTCATTTTCCACCATTATAACAATTCTTTAGTATTGAAAAATAGGTATTTTCTTTCTTTGGTGATTAACTTTTTAGGGTAAACCTTCAGAGTTGGAACGCTGCGTTAAGAAAATGGATTTGTCTTCATTTTCATATGCATTGCTAACCTTCCCTGTAAGAAGACTGCACCAGCTTCCAGTCCCAGCAACGGGGTGGGTCAGTGGGCTTGAGTACAAGTTTAAGCTCCATGTTGTCAAGTCTGTTGTTGTCTTTTACTCTTTCTTCTTTTGGTTAAGCATAGAAATACTCTGACCTCAGGAGCACAGACATATTTGCCTACTTTTTTTTTTATGGCTTTAGGTTTTTTTTTTATGGGATTTATTTTGCCTGTTTCGTGAGGTCTGCTCTCTTCTCCAGGTGTATGCAGTCTGGTGCAGCCTTCTTTCCTGTTGCTCTTTTAGGATTAGTTGTATTAACTATATTTTCATATTATATGTGGTTTTGGGAGGAGTTCTCTTGTCTCACCTCTCATGCCGCCATCTTGAATCCGAATCTCAGTACGGCCATTTTTAAATTAAAATTTAATCATGATGTCTAGATGACAATTTTATTATTTGAGTCCATTTTCACTTGAGGCTCAGAGCTCTTGTCTCTGTGATGAAAAGAAGCAAAGGAGTCACCGTTCTCTTGGCAGATACAGGCCTGCCTTGGTCGTCATTATCAGGCAGCTAACACAGAGAACAGCCTGAACCACTGCCTTGGAGTGTGTGTGTGTGTGTGTGTGTGTGTAGCACACTCATGTACTTAGATTACTTCCTATTTCAGGATTGCACAGTTAGGACAGACAGGATACCTGGTCCTAATGATAGTGGAAAGTTGAAAACATAATGGAGAGAAAAATAAACCTGAGAAGATGAGAACATTTTGAATTTAGGTTTGACTCAGTGGACTGGAGATAAAGAAGAGACAGATGGCATTTCTCTGAGGAGCAGACAACATTTTAAGAGAAAGAAACAGGAAAGACTTTGTAAGAGAAGCCGACTTCATTTCTGGAGAAGGCAGGTGGGAAACAGGAAGTTGGTATCTAAGAAGTAACTAGAATAAGCAATAGTTTTTCAATAAAGGAACTTATCTTTTAGTATCAATGAAGAGCAAGGAATGAACCTACACAGAAGAAAATGTGTTCAGTGAGAAAGGATGGAAAGGTGAATTTCGTAGTGTGAGCACTGAGGAACACGAGGTGACAGCACTGGGAAAGCAGGTAGTTCGGGAGCAAAAAAGGACACACACAGTCACATTTAAGAATAAAGTTAGAAAGGTGCGATATGCCTTAATATGAAACCACATTAACAAAGAAAAGTAAATAGCAGCCAAGAACAATTACTTAGTAACCAAGTAAGTGAAGGGGGGTGACTTTGTGTAATGAAATTTAAGAACTGGTGGCCAAGGAAAGAAATAGACAATTCTGAAGTGGATGGAGAGTTGAACCACCGCTTGACCTCCAAAGTTGGTCTCATCGCTCAGAAATAAGATTGCCTCAGAAAAGAGAAACGTTTAGAAGGAAAATCATAGCAGTTTTAGTACAGAAGGCAGTATAGAGGTCACATGTACTATACTATATCAGGCCAATTAGAAAGTTTGAACGTCCTAGCATGATTAACATGACAATGAATATCATAGCAAGTATGAGAAAATACTACAGGAAAAGAATATTTTTAAAAAAGAAAAGAGAACCCAGAATATAAAAAAACAGCACAACCCTCTTCTAAGAAAAAAACAGGAACTGTCCCATAAAAGCTTCATGATATAGAACAAATTGATAAGAACATGGACTCAGTAAATTAAAAGCTTAAGAGACAAGACAAAAAATCACCAAAGGAGATAAACTGAATTTAAAAAAATCTAACAGAGCATATTAAGAAATAAATAATATTATTTCTGAACTAATAATAATCCATTGAGACTTTATTCCCATGATTCTAGAGTCAGGGCCCATTTCCCCCTCAGTTCCAATGACTGTCCTTCCTGTGGCCACGGCCAGCTGCTCAGAGGTGGCTCTCACAAGGAAACCCATGGACCTTTGCTCTATAGTGCGATTAGGTGTTTAATTATTGCCCCGCCTAGGCTGTGGGCTCCTGGAAAGCTGACTTTCTCTCTTACTACTGGTTAAATCACCATGGGTGACTACAAACATTTAGTAGATGGTCAAAGAATAAATGTTGAATATACAGACAAATAATTGGTATCAAGATCAATGCAAAGACAAGTACCAAATGATTTCCCTCATTTGTGGAGTATAACAACAAAGCAAAACTGAAGCAACAAAACAGCAGCAGACTTCATAGACCCCAAGAAGGGACTAGCGGTTACCAAAGGGAAAGGGATTGGGTAGGGCGGGAGGGAACGGAGGAAGAAAGGAATTAAGGGGCATTATAATTGCACTCACAATATAGGTAGGTCACGGGGAAGGCAGGACAGCATGGAGAAGACAAGAATGACTCTATAGCACCTTACTGCACTGATGGACAGTGACTGCAATGGGATGTCAGGGGGACTTGATAATATGGGTGAATGTTGAAACCACCAGGTTGCTCATGTGAAACCTTCATAAGATTGTATATGAATGATACCTTAACAAAAAAACATATATTGAATGTCTCAATTACAAAAAATAAAAAAGATCAATGCAGTGTTTCATTCAGACTTATGATTGAATAAAAAGGAAAAACTGCAGAAGGGCAGGACAGAACTTTCTCTTCTTTATTTTTCCTAGGAAGTTAGACTGTTCTCCTGACTGAATTGGAAAACTGGTTAAGAGCCTTGACCTCCACCTATGGTGTTGGCAGAGCCATCTCTAAGGAAGTATCTTTCACGTCATGGGCATCACAGATTTGTATATTTATTACAACAATTTTCCGGTAGATGGCAGTAAACTGTCTTACTCTGCATCATCAGTTTATTACAACAATTTTCTAACAGATGGAGATACAGCTCTCTTGAGGTGGAGACGCTTTCTCCTAATCCCCATGGAGACCCCACGGATGCTGACTGCAGTGGTGGGCGTGGGGTCAGACACAGCTATGCGCACAGCATCATTCCACTGGTTATTAGCTGGAAGATCTTGGAAAAGTAATATAACTGCTTCAAAGTTCTGATCCCTTATCTCTAAAAAAGGCTGGTAAAAGTTCCTTTCTTATAGAGTGGTATCAACAAGTCATTAGGACAATACAAGAAAACATTTAGCATGGCTAAAGTAAGAAAATAGGACCTAAAAAAGAACATGAGACCTAAATGCTATTTGACGTTACTGTTGTTATCATCATCATTATTATTGTTGTTGTTAAATAGTGCTAAAACCCCAATTCTTTTGCATTTTCCAAACCAAGAAGGCAAATTGCTCTCAAAATAAGTAGAGTGCAAATCATGCCTGAAATACATAATAATTATTTCAAACTAATAAGACACATTTTATGTTTTAAATACTTCAAAGCATTTTGTCTAAGTATTTGCATACAGACATCTTAAAATAACTTCTATATTTTGGTGGAGAGATTAGTGATCTTGTCAAAAAAAAAGCTGCCCAGTAATTAAGTGCATGTCACAAATAAAGTATAAGGAATAGTTTATTGTATTACAGTGCATTATTTCATTTATTTACATTTTTCTTATAGAGTCTTAAGATGCATTCTGAAAAACAGTGTTTTAGTGCAATGGCAAAAACAGCACCATAACTTGCTCTTTCTCTATTTCTTTGGTATCTCCTAAACAACAAACTTTCCAAGCACTGCTTCTTGCATACTGTAATTGTTCTTTGTCAATGTTTTGTCAACTTGTCAACTGCTCACACACAGTTTATGAACACTCTCATAGCACAGCCATCCGCAGTCCGACAGAAAATTCCATCTCTTTGGAATGCTGTGGGATATGGCAGCCCCGTGTGAGTAAGCTCTGTTGACGCCTAAGAAGAGAGAGTGCCTGGGAGATTTATTACCACCACTTTGGCAAATTCTGATTTTGATGTAACTTCTTTGACTACAGAACGCCAATCAGTGTTAGAGATACAACGAAAGAGTGTCTGTCCTTCAATATTTCATTTCAAGCTCCAGGTGTTTCCTTAAGGAACGTGTGATCCAATGCTGTTAGCTCCTACCTCCAGCAACGTACCCATTTTTTACTACCAACTTCATAGTCAGGTATTTGCATGAACTGGTTTTTGTCTTAACACTTTCTCATAAGGCTTCTCTCTTCTATAGTTCCACCTTTTCTATCTGAATAGTCGTCCCTTGTTAAACTACATTTTTTCTGTCCACCTTCTAATATTAGGTATTCAGGCCAATTCACCTTCCAGACACCTTGCTTTTTCCTTCTCCATCTTCACCATCACTGTTACTATTCTAGGTACCTTCAGATAATCTCATTTGCTCCCTATGGCCTACAAAATACAAAAACCTAATTTGGGAAAAGAAAAACCCTTACTAATGTTGAAATGTGACAAAACAACTTCCTGCTTTATAAATCCCTCTAGCTGTGTTTACTCTAAGCTGTGGCAAAAGAAAGAAGCATGGACAACTGAAGCCCATTGATGAAGTACAAAATATTTTATGTAAAAATTACACCCCAAGGATTTGGACCTCACCCATTCAGAACCTGAGTTAATGCACCCAGTTGTTAAGGTTTCATTTTATAATAGGTGTGATGAGAAAGAAAGGATCAGCTAGGTAGATTCAAAATACAATTCGCAAGACTGTAAGAGGAAAGGTCTACATACTTAAAGAAAAACTAGGATGAATGAATAAAAGGAGGTAGGTTCTGCAACTTAAGTATCCATCAATAGATGAGTGGATAAAGAAGATGTGATACATATACACAATGGAATATTATTCAGCCATAAAAAGAAATGAAGTCCTGCCATTTGCAACAACATGGATGGATGCAGAGGGTATTATGCTCAGTGAGATAAGCCAAGCATAGAAAGACAAATACCAAAGGATTCCACTTCTTTGTGGAATATAAAAACAAAGCAAAACAGAAGAAACAAAATAACAATGGACTCACAGACATCAAGAAGGGACCTTGATAGTGGTTACCAATGGGAAGGGGCTGGGGCAGAGGGGGAAGGGGATAAAGGGTCACAATAATTCACAATCACAATATAGATTGGTCATGGGGATGGTAGTATAGCACAGAGAATACAGTTAATGATTCTGTAACATCTTACTACATTGGTAGATAGTGACCGCACTAGAAGGGGTTAGGATATAATAATATGGGTAAAGTATCATTGATATACGATCTTATGTTGGTTTCAAATATACAACACTGTGGTTCAACATATCAATGATACTTTAATAAAAAAATTCAATTCTAGGAATTAAATTGTCATTATATGTAGTAGTTATACACTACTGATCAAAATGACCAATGCATTACTAATTTTGATCAAAATTATTAAATAAAAATAACGTTTGTTTTATAAAAAAGGAGGTAGCTTTTGGTTAAGAAAGGCAGATTCAGAATCAACAGAAGCAGAGATTTTTCAGTTCAGAAATATTGAGGATTGTGGATGATCATATGGGCTTTGGAGTAGGAGAGCTCCAAGTTTAAATCTTAGACCTGCCACTCGCTAGCTGTGACTTTGGCCTTGATCTTCCTAAATTTCTTTCTTTGTACAATGGGATGATAATAACGTCTCTTCAAGAGCCATCTTGAAATGAAGTAGAATGCTTGCAGAAGACCAAGCTGTCTCAGAAAGTGGACTGTCTGGAGCAAGGACTTCTTTCTGCACTTTTTAGTGATTCTATAGGTAGAACAAAATGTCCCTTTAGACTCTTTCAATCCCTAAACTTTTATGAACTAATCAAATGTTTGAGGACTCCTTGAGCACTGAGATGGAATATGTAAAATCAGTAGCCTAATTACAAAAACCTTTTCATTAAAGCACAGCTCCAAAGAATGGCTTCTAAGTTACTATAATTTACTCATGTTGTACTTTTTTAGAAATATGCAATCATTTAGAAATCTCTCTCCTTTTTCTTTTCTTTTTTTATCCATTTCATTGCTTACACCTTGATTTAGAAAAATCCAGTTTTAGAGTATTATAAATTCCATATGACTATGGAATATTAGCTCAATGACCCCAACCCTTTACTCCATTCTTATAATAGAATTATATAAACACACACTTTTTATTTATGTAATAGAATTATATAAACACACACATGTGACACTGCAGAATCTTCCAGAGAAACAGGTAGAGCAAAGTTCTCCATACCATTGACTTTTGGGCTCAGCTGTGTGACTTGCTTTGACCAAAAGAATATTAGTGGTTTGACATGGCTTCTTGTATATCTGTCATCTGCCCTAATAAGATTATAGCTTGGGTAGCCACTGACTCCTGACTGAATCTGACCTACAGACTGAAGTCAAACCCTACAAATTCTAGCAAGGCCAGCAGAGTTACAGATGACTTAGAGATGTAAAAGCAAGAAATAAATATTTTTTATTGTAAACCACAGAGATTCTGGGTCTGTTATGTTATAATGATAGCTAACCCATCCCCTAGACTATCAACGAAAACCATACTGAACTGAGCTATCATCTCCCTCCTTTGGTTCTCATCCCCAATTCACACAGTTACAAGTAATAGACAACATGTCCAGCATGAAGACAAAAGGGGTAAATAGTGCAGCCACCATGGACAAGTCTGATAGTTCCCAAAAGGTTAAACATAAAGTTATCATATGATTCCGCAATACACCACTACTAGGTTTCTACACCAGAGAAATGCAAACATATGTTCACACACAGACTTGAACATGAATATTTGTAGCAGCATTATTCAAAATAGCCTAAAAGTGGAAGCAACCCAAATATCCATCAACTGAGGAGTGGATAAATAAAATGTGACATTTCCATAGAGTAGAATGATATTTGGTCTTAAAAAGGAGTGAAGTACTGATATAAGGTTCATGGATGAACCTGGAAGACCTTATGCTAAGTAACAGAAGTCAGACACAAAAACCATAGCGTACGACTCCGTTTAGGAAATGTCCTGAGTAGACAGGTTGATAGGTCAGTGGTTGTCAGGGGCAGGCAGGGAGGAAGCAAAGGAGTGACTGCTAATGGGCCTGAGATTTCTTCTTGGGGGCAGAGAAGATGTTCTGAAATTGATTGCGGTGATGGTCGCACAGCTCAATGAATATAGTAAAAACTATTGGGTCATAAATGTTAAATAAGTGAATTGTATGATATGTGAATTATATCTCAAAAGAGTTGGTATATTGCATAAGAAAAACTAAAGGAAAAGGGAAACATTATTCCTGAGTAGTGTGCATAGTAAGAGATGTACACAGTCTGGTAAATGACCACCTTTGTAGAGCAATGGATCACAGGCACCATACAGGATGGCCCCGGGGCTTGCATCACATCTGACCCTACATCCCCCCTGCTCAGGGGCCTCAAGATGGATGGAGCCATACTCCCGGAAGGGCGAGTGGAATCTGTGCTGCAGTCCTGCAACACCAGTCACTCTGTTCAGTTCGCCCCCAGGTCCTTCCTCATGTCACTCCATTTCAACACCCACCTGAGTGAATTCCTACTTGAATACTGTGCTCAGGTCCTCTCTGTGACTTGTAGATCCTGACTCTTAGACCCATCCCGAGAGAGAGGGAAATAAATCCAAGTTATAGTGTATTTGCAGCCAGAATTAAGACTTAGCTTTCTCCTCGACTAACCTTACACTCTATAAACAGATTTCCATTGTTTATTTCTCACATTTCTAATTATTGCGCACTAGTGTGTCTTCCTAAGTTGAAGACAAATTCCTTGAGAGAAGTAACTGTTTCCTGCATCCTTAGCTCTTCATACAGCATCACAGCTCACGGTAGGTGTTCAATACACGTCTGCAATTTCAAAGAAGCAGATCTCAACTGCGGAGCACAGCAACCTCAACAGGCAGATGTTCTCATTTTGCACATAAGGAAGTTGAGTCTCAGAGAGGGTTAGGAGGTATCTCGTTGGCAGCCCGCAGCTAGTAAGTGTTACAACTGGGGCCGAAGCTCAGAGCTCCAACATCAAATTCCAGTTCTTTTCCACCCCCTCATCAGAAGTGAAAGATACTTCAACTTGTTCTGTTGAGAAACTCCATAGTGGATGACAGTGTTTCCCAGTCATGCATGTCACAGACTTTTCTGGGAGGAAAACATAGTCTGAAGTGTGTGACCTTAGGCGAGGAGGCGCTGTTCATTCATCTTTGTCCCTGCCTGTCTCATCTTTCCCACTTCCCCAGCTTGGTGAACATTCTTGCCAACTGGTACCAGGGAAAACTATACAATCCACTGTGTGATCACCCTTCACAGTGATTAATGTTCAAAGCTTACTTCCACATATCTGCGGGTCAAGTAAGAAACATACTCTGGAGTCTGGTAAACACTATTCAATCCTTTTCACCTTGACAGTAAAGCTTATGAGCTGATGTGCAGTATTTTAGGAATAAATATATACACCATACAAGCCCAATGTTTTAATGCAAAAAGACTGTATTATATTTAATCACTTCTTTCAACTTAACTCCTTTATTCTTCCTTATAATTTCTACATTTTTTAAAACTGAAAACTCCAAATCACTCGTTTTTTTTTCTTTTTTGAACCCAGCAATGGCTGGAGCAATTGCATTTATATTTATAGCTAAATTCCAACTGCATACACACCCCACATGATTAATTCACAGACAAAGTGCTCTGAAGTTTGAATGTTCTGACTAAGTACAAAGCAGGGCAGAGTTTAAAAATGGCAGCTGAAGCCAATAATTTGAATTTGTAAAAAAAATCAGGAATCACAGACAGTCTCTGGTTTAAAAATTTATGATCCCTTAGAAAACTACTTTTTATGGTGAAAAGGAAAATAATAATCCTATGTTAACTAGGGATCATGGCAAGAAACCAAATCTCAGCTTCAAACTTCACTTCCTTATATCTTCTTTTGGCAAAACCCCAGTAAGAATGTTACCCAGAACCCTCTACTGTCAAGTGGTGACTGTAATGTTTGGCCACCAGGGGAAGCTGAAGTAGGACTTGCAGGTCCAGCTGGGTTTATCCTGGGAATGAAATGCTTCCATTCCTTATGATAAAGTACAAATTTATCCCAAATGTTCCCTGTAAAATATAGAACCAAAGTCTAATTCTCTAGTGTGTTATAAACTTCCCTTCTTCCTTAGGTTTCTGAACAGACAGGTTGGTAAAGAAAGAAAGAAGGAAGGAAGAAAGAGAGGAAGGAAGGAAGGGAGGGAGGGAGGAAGAAAGGGAGAGAGGGAGGGAGGGAGAGAGGAAGAGAAGGAGGAAGAGAGAGAGGGAGGAAGGAAAAGAAAAGAAAAAAGAAAGAAAAGTATGTAACAGATTTCTCTTACACTAAGAACAGCAAAACCATAATGTTATCTTCCACATTTGGCAGAGTCAGTGAGGCTAAGGGTACACTCCTTTACTCTTTGTTCATTATGTGTTCATTAAGACCTTCTCAGAGTCATGTGAGCGGCTATAGGTCCTGACTGCCTGGATCCCATCTCTACCACTCACTGGCTCTTGACCTCTGTGCCTTGGTTTCCCCATCTGTAAAATGGAGATAAAGACAGAACTTACCTGATGGAGCTTGGTGAGAACTCAGTGAGTTAATACATGCAAAGCACTTGGAAGTGGCCTGCAGCATAGTCAGTTCTCAACCCCTTCTCCATGTTTTTTCAGTTTGCTTAGCATAAATTTTTGATTATCCAATAAACATTCATTGGGGATTAACTAGTTGCAATGAGGCTCATGCGGTGTGTTGGGGTTACAGAGAATCTAAATTTAGGACAATTTCCCTAAGCTATATGTTCAAAAGGAGAGCAACTGTGCCATTTCTTTCTTGTAGTAACTTATACAATTTAAAAACCAAATGTGCTTAGAACTTACAACATTTAATACCATAACCAGATTTGTGTCTACGTTTTAAAATACCAAACCTCTGACGTAGAGTACCAACTGGCATCCTTCTTGTAGCATTGGGTGGTGCCTCTGCAGGCAGACACGTTGCAGGGCACCCCAAGATTATCAGAGCCTTATCACATGTGGCTCCTCCAGAGCATTTAATTCATATGCTCCTACAACACTGTCATACAAACATTCACTCTCCTTTCTCTAGAACAGACAACACTTCCCTCTTAAGTCAAGGTTCTACTTCCCAAACTGAAATGTAAAAGCCTAATTTTGTCATTTCTAGCATTTAAGGGCTATCACATCCATGGGCATTTCAGTTTTTGCCAACTTTCCTCTCATTTTCTTCCTATGTTCCTGTCTGCCCCAAACAGTCACATATCTAACGGAAATAAAATCAGATTTTGTCTGGGGACTTTGGGAGGATATTTGATCTGTGAGGTCACATAGTTTTGAAGATGGCTATGTTATCTAGGTTTGAGGATGACACACAGTTTCTCGTCCGCTGACCCCCGGATCAGTCATTCCCTCCCTCACACGGCTGTAGTGTCCGCTGCGTGCAGTGAACACACGACACCCAGACTGAGTGGCCTCACTACCTCAGCTGGGGTTATTTTCATTCCATCTTTTTTTTTAATTAATGTTTAGACGTATAATAAAATATGAAAGTTGGAGATATGTACACCAACTAATGGGCTTTAGAATAAGGCTGAAGTCTTCTCTTGGCTGTGCTGTGACTGGATCGAACCACGGCCTCGTGTTTGTTTTCTAGGCCGATGGATCCACGTTGTTCCCCCAATGGATTTGGGCCGTCAATCCTGACAGAAGAATATCAGAAAAGCACATCATTTTATTTCACTAGATGATGGCATGCCATTGCCAAAATAGTGCATTAGGACCCTTGTTCCTCTGAATACTCTCTCATTCGCCACCGTATCCAAAGAATCTACAGGGCTGTACTTTCTACTTTCTTTTTAATGTAATAAGAGTAATACATACACAGAAAGCACCTGAAACTAATGAATCTTGAAGAAACAAAACACATTCTTCAGACCTGAAAAGCTACATAAACGGATCGGTTTATTCCAGGACCAAGAAATGAGAATGTCAAGTTTGAGCCCAAAGACAAAACTTTGTTGCTGGGTTTGAAGCCCTGAACGATTCTAAATGGGGGATGGCCAGGCTGATAGATTTTTAAACTGCCCTGATCCTAACACAGCCATCGACCCCTCCTTAGCTGTGCAGGGTAGGGCCAGCCTGTATACCCACAGATCTGGAAGGAGATCCTGAGATGCTGTGGCCATCCCTGCCCAAACCTCGGGAACCACTTCTGGGGTGTCCCCAGATCTCTGGCCTGTCAGTAGACTTTGGGAAAAAAGAAACAGCTTTAATGAAGCCGTATCCAAACTATGCCAGGTGTGAAGAGGGAAGCCTCAGGAACTTCCACTTTTCAAAGGAATGGGCTACTTTGGTGGTACTTGATGATACCCAGTCATTCCCGCAGCTCCCTCGAGGACAGGATTTTTATTTTTAGAGGAGACTCCATTTGCTGACTGTCAGGAAGGGAACACTCAGGAGGAGCTATTAGCAGTCACTTGTTTCAGTAAACACTGAATGTAACATATGCCTCTCAAGTAATGTGTATCCAAACATACAATTTACAAATAATTAACATCATGTTAATTAGTCACATTAATTTATGCCACTTTGTGGAATTATTTCCTCAGAGTGTTTAGGAACGCTGCCAGGAGCTTGAGCCAAACAGTGTGAAAATGTGCTTGAAGTTAACTGTTGTGAGTGGCTGTGAAACACAGCTTGAGCGAGTTGTTGCCGGGGCCCTGCAGCTGATTGGAAAGCACCCCGGCTTCTGGCTGCCCTGAATTGTGAAAACTCAGATCAGGTGCCATACCAACTTTCCTGACTCACACCCTCTCCATTTTTAGATTTCTGCCAGTCATTGCTGAGTGCCGGCTCTCCCCATCAGGTGTACCCAGGTGGGGTACAGCGGGTGACCTGTGATGAGTTTTACCTGCAGTCACAGTGTGATGAAAATTCTGGGTGATCCAAGAAACAAACAAACAGAGCGAAACAAAATCTGGGAACTATTTCCTGTAAATAAAGCTCTGAGAATGTAAAATGCAGCCGTAAAGTGTGAACGCTGTGCAGAAAGGGGCATCTGCCAAAGCTTTCACCTGTCTTTGGGTCACGGGCCCCTCGCGAAGACTGAACCCACTCTTCTCAAAGTGCCTAAAATCAGGAGGATGAGATGGCTCAATCCGACTGGGCAGGGGAAGAATAAAAACAAAACATAGCAATATTTAGAGAAAATAGACTTCGTGGATATTGCTGAGTGCAAACTGGGTAGGGAAAACAAGCCCAAACAACAAAGTTAAGTCAAGGTAACAGCGCCATGGAGATTGGGGGACTGGGGTTCATTTCAGTGGCTGAGTCATGGTGGGAGCAAGTCAGCCTGTAATGCAGCTGGCTGCCCACAACTCAGAAGTCTGTGAACTAGGCCATGATTGATCCTTCTCCGATCGGGTCACTGCTGTCAAGGGGCCCGAAGGTGACTGTTTCTAAGGTGTATTTTATTGGGGTAACTAAGCTGATCAGAAGAGATGAAACTCAGATCCCTTTTCTGAAATTCACAGCGTAAATTCTGGAAAGCCCTAGACGAGGCATGCAACTCGTTCACTACTCTGTTTTGGGTGATGGTGTTCCAAATGGGCTGATGATTCTGAATTAATCACAGATAGCAAGACTAAAATCTGTAATCAAGTTATACTCTTAAGGTCCAAATATTAGTGCAAAGAACTTGCACGAAAATGTAATGCAGACAAGCATTTGAACATGAGAACATGAATCAATGTAAGGAAATTATAGATATTAGCAGGAACAGGAATCCAGAATCTCTCTTGAGGCTCTGTACGTTAGTAAAAAACAAGATTAGAGTTGATTATATCAATGTGATTTTTTTCCCTCCAAATCCCTGTTTTATGTGTTTATTTGCAGAATAGGTCATTGTAAGCTGCCCAACACCATCCAAGTCATAAGAAATTTAGAGTAAATCAAGGGACAAAATGATGAAGAGCCTAGATGGGGAACATAGAGGTTCTGTGAGATATTAACATCCCATATCATCCCGTCCTCACTGAGTTTAATTATTTAGTGCAAGAGACAGGTGTGTGCATGAAGAAATATAAGATATGATATAAATGCCAAAAATAGGGCCAGAAACTTATTGTGGTATCCAAAGGAAGACATGATCTATTCAGAAAGTTAGGGAGATTTAGCCCAGAGAAAGTTCCTTTCCTGGTATCCGTTCTTAGCTGTACGAAGAGATAAATTTTGAGGTTTATTTCCATGCGGACACATTCTTGCATATAAGTAGAGGCTATTTTTTTCCCCATAAGAAATCCTTGATTCACTGGTATGAGATTCACATTTAATCTGAACTTCCCCCAAAGTCTTGGTTAATAACAATATACTTTAAGTGTTACTTTTGAAATTTTATTTAGGGCCTATTTGATTCACTTTAATTCAATTTGGTTCTCTTCAATATTTATCCAATAATGTTTCAGAATCCCAAAGATGTGAATACATGAAAGCTCTTCCCTAATGTCCAGGAAACCATTGAGAATATAAAAGCAGCAAAAAATCATCCTAGGGTTTAAGGACATTCTGAAACTTCAAAGGGATCAGAATGAAATCTGCACCTATTTTTCCCAATCTGAAATTGCACTCAGCAGGAGAAGCACTTCACCCCATGCGGAAATCCAAAAATGCATTTGAAAAAATACATCCATATTTTAATTAAAAGGGGCCATTCTGAGCCCAGCATGTGGAAGCGTGGCATTAATATTTGCGACACGAGCCATGGGGGACACGGGGACAAAGAGGTTCTTGCGTCAACAGCAGGGAGTCAAAGTTGATCCTTCTTGAAATCCAGATTCTTACAGACATAAAGGGGTCTGTTCTTGCTTCAAAGTACTACCCAAAGACAAGGCACAGTAATGGCAGGTCTAGAGACCCGTGAGGTGGGCGATGGCAGGATCAAAGTTTCAGTCTGATAGTGCTTCTAGAGAACAAAAGTGCTCATGGATGTAGATGAGTACAGGACTGTGTGAGTGTGACAGTCAGCCATGACTCCAGCTATCACACAAACACATGACTATGTGTCAATCCACAGTTACACACATTTTAAAGTAAGCATAATTTGCTCAGCAGACTTTAGAAATGATACAGTCTACTGAATTCTGTTGGCATTTATTGGCATTATTTGTTTGATGGCATATGACAGCTGTGAAATAGCCCCATATTTGGCATTTAACAAAAAATGCGCACATCAGCCAACTTGTGGCAACAACTTCTCAGTGCCCAACTGTGGACACCAGCCAGCATGGTGGCCAGTCCTGACACACACAATGATCCTGGGTTTATGGACATGTGTATTCAAAGTGTAACAGGTTAAAAAAAAAAAGATCACATTTGAGTGCATGAGTCAGTTTTGCTAAGTCAAATGAATCACCTCCTTTTCTTAAAGAAAAACGGTCATTGTTCTGCAAGAAAATCATCTTTTAAAAATGTAATTTGGTTCCTAAGGCTTGGCTTCATAGTGTCTCAACTCATTTGTTACCTGAATGCTGTAAGCACACCCTGATATTTTGGTTTTGAGTACAGCAGGACGCAAGCACAGATAGCATGCAGGAGAGTGAAGCATTCACAGCTCCTGTCACCCGGTCCCTTCTCTGCTCAGTGAGGGGCAGGCCAGGAGGAGCAAGGGCTCAGCTTAAAACATCCTTGGAGCACACCGTCTAATGTGGAAGCAGGCAGCCAGGGGTCGCTGTCCAGCACTTAAAGGGTGGCTAGTGAGAGAGAGGAACTGAATTTTTAATTTAATTTTATTTTAATTGATATAAAATTAAATTTCAAACCTGAACCAGCGCAAAATACTTTTCCATCAAACATGTTTATGATGTTGGTAGGGTTACATTTCCATTTTACTTTTACATCACGTAAGATGCTGTTGTAAGAGGTGGGAACACGCACCATTTCTGCTATTACACAGAGACACATCAGGAGACGTGTTAGTCCCTGTCAACAGACTGGTTCAGCTGGATTTTTTTTTCTTAGCACCATATAACATTACAATGTGTTTGTTTCAATATTTTACGCAGAGCACACAAGTTACAGGGATACCTATGTAAATCATACTTGGAATTAAAGTAATCGTTCAAACTATTAACTATTAGATTAGTTTTTAGTGAAAACAAGTAAGTACAGACAGATTTTAAAATGTAAAATGACAGTACCGATGCAAAGTTGAGGGGTGAATCACAAGTCAGTTCTACAACTGGAAAAGTTAAGAACAAAGAAATTAGAAGGAATATCACACATTTCACAAGCAATTTACTGCAGCAGAACAAAACAAAGCTGTTTGTTGTGTAATAAAATTTTTTAAGTAATAATGCAGATGATATAAAGAGTTGATTTTAGTAAATATATAGTAAATTTGAAAAGAAGTATTTTCCCCAACATTCAAACCAAAAATGTAGAAAACGTGGTTCCTAGAATGTAGTCACCAGAAAATTTAAAGCTTCACATGCAGTTGGCATTATATATTTCTTAGAGTGCATCATGGTGCCTATAGATGCAGAATCCTCAAAATCTGTCTGGAATCTTCTCCACCGACATTGTGGCTCTATGGGTGTTGCCCATCACCTCTTAACTTGCTCTAAGTCATTCACTGCCTAACTGGTCTCCTGGCTTTACTCTTGCCTCCTTGCAACCCATTTTGTAGAGGCCAACAGGATATTTTTAAAATGAAAATCACATTTCTCATCCCCACCATACTTACAAATTAGCCAAGCCTGCAACCAGGCCTGTGGGTCCTGCATAAACTGGCCACTGTTGTCTTTCCAATCACTTTCCTCCCCTCTCCCTAAACCACCCCAGCCTTGCTTTTATTTCTTGGAACAAATCCAACCTGTACCCCTCTCAGGCCCTGTGGACTCGCTGTGCTTTGTGTCTGGAACATTCTTTCCCCAGCTGTGTATGTATCTGTTGATTAAATAAATAAATGGGTGTGAGGGGAGGGTGAATTGGATTAGATGTTGGAATTTCATCCATTCATTCAATGTTTTATCCATTCACCCATTTATTTCAGCAAACAAACATTATTTAGTTTCCACCATTTGCCAGGCACAAGGCTAGTAGCAATTGGGAAGCCAGATGTTTTTAAAACCTTCTCTTTACAGGAAATAAAAGGGAAGATGGTTGCTATTTGTGTTTTCTGTTCCCCCAAATTTTAGGAAGACTAAATTTATCTATAGCTAAGTTATTGCAATGATTTTGTTATCAGTATATTGAAAAAAACAAACAAACAAAAAACCCCCCAAACTAGGTCTTCACTTGCTGTCATAAGCAAAATATAAAAAGTTAATGATGTTATGAGTCTCAACCCAGGTTGGAAACAGAAAACAGAAACTCCAATCTAATCAGTAGGAAGAGAGAGGTCAGCAGAGCAGCCTCCTCTCGGACAGGGGCCGATCTTATTCAGTTTTGTACCTCAGTGCCAGGTACTCAGGAGGAGTTAAATAAATTCCTGCTAAATTGAAACCATCACTTATAACAAGCCCTTAATAAGACTGTGAATTCCTTGAAGGCAAGGTCTGTGGCAGTAGGTCCCTGCATCCTCGAGGCCTCCCATGTACCAGAGTCTCCATAATCGTTCATGTGCATTGTGCCTAAAATCTTAAGTCCTAAGCATATCAGGACATGACATAAATGTGTGAAGTACGTCAGGCGTGAGACATCAGAGAATGGTAGAGATGGGGAGTCTGGGGAGAACATGCCCTATGTGCTGAGGCCCAGTGCTGCCAAATCTTCTGATATCCCCAACTCCCAAGAGCCTGCAGTTTAGATTTTTGCTTGAAATCTCCACTTTTTAAATACTGGCAACTAATTCAGAATGTTGAAAGTACATTGCAGACAAACACACATACAGGCCATTTTTGGTCCAGACTGTGATCTTGGTGTTAAGAAAAGGGGATGGGAATAAACACTTTAAGCATGTATCCATGTTGCAGGCACTGCATTAGGTGTTTCCCATTTAACATCTCTTTGTATCTCTCCACCTCCCTGCATTATCATTACCCCCATTTACAGAAGGGAATAGGGCAAGGAAGATAAGTGTTCACCCAAGGTCACACAGCAGGTAATTCAGTGGAGTCAGCCCCGAAAGTCAAAGCCATTGAACTTCCCACTGTATTGGGCCACGTTATTACATGTACCAGACCACTTCTTAAACAAAGAGAGAGGAAAACAAATAAGCAGACAAACAGCAGTTCTCCTACTAAGAGGCCTACAAAATTGGCCTGAATTTAAGGATGGGTCATCTTTGAAACATAACGGCACCACCTGGGAAATGCTCTCCAAAGAGAGACAGGTATGTCAAGGTCCTGCTGTACTTTCTTCAAGCATGTAAAGACTATGATTGCTTTTAAATATGTAAGTTAAACGTATGGAACAGGTCTGACATATGCTTGGCAGTTTTATCTTTCTGTCTTTGGTTTGCAAAGGCTCATTTTGCAGACACGTGTTTTTGCTTAGAAATGCACAGAGGTGGATAAATCACTGGATTGGCGTCCCTAGAGCCAGCTCCATTAACTTTCTTGGCATGATCTCACCACTTAAGTCAACATGACTTAAGAGTTTATATAACATTTTATTAGGCTTTAGTTCCATACTTTTCCTGAATTTCAATGTTCATCTGTCAGGTAAAAAATAAATGTTACTCATGACTCAAAGACCAAAGTTCTCTAACTTTAATTTGTTTTAAATTAATTTATTTGGCTAATTCTAATTTCAAGTAGACAAGAAGGAGACAGTTATGAACATCTGTGAAAGAAAAAAATCGTGTGTGTGTATACACACACACACATACGTATAACAAGCTCTAGTGTAATCAGACTGAGAAAAGTTAAGTGGATAGGAGTTCAAAGTTCAATATAAAAAAGAATAGAATCATTTTACTGTGATTATATCAGTCACGTGACTCTGGTGATTATATTTGACTAACTTTGTCTTCTGACTCCTAACCTCTTGCTTTGTAATCCTTTCTTTTCCAGACGTTTTGTAACTATGTAGGTCAGTGTTCTCATTTAAGGAAAAAGAAAATAAATAATATATCCACAACTTAATTAATTGAAAATATACTGTTTGGACCAAATCATTAAACCAATGGATTTCAGCAAGGGAGGATTTTGGTCCCCAGGGGACAATTAGCAATGTCTGGAGACGTTTTTGGTTGTCATGACTTGGGGGAGTTGCTACTGGCATCTAGTGAGTAGATGCATACTATAATACACAAAGAAAGTATGATATGAGAGATGCCCTGAAGATAAAAGATTATGCAACCATCTTTCGTCTCAGAGGGAAAGGCAGGTGCATGTTTCTCCAGTTTCTTTGATGCAGAAATCTTACTTTGAAGTTGGATCCTGGCAGTGACTCCCAGTTGTAGAAAAGGCATGCAAGTTGGGAAGGTGGAGCCCAAGCCCCAAACTTTACACAGGCCACCCAAGTGATCTTACATAAGTCTTTAAGCTCATTGAAACTCAACTTCCCAATTTGTAAATGGGGCTGCAGATGCTGATCATACCTTCCTGTTTGATCTCTTGCGATATTGAGAGAATTAAATGAGATAATGCCTACCAGGCCCGATCAGATGTTACCACCACCACCACCACTACCACAAATATAATCATCCAGGAGAATTTTAAATGTCTATATGGAAGTAACACAGTTTCCATTTTCATTCATTCATTTTTCTTCACTCTTTTATTCAGTAAACATTTCCCATGCATCTGCTACATGCCAAGCATCCTGCTAGGTTGTGAGGTTATAAATATGAACAAAACATCAACACCTTGTCCCCTTACTATCAACTCATAGTCTCCATTACTTTCTTATAATTGCTGGATAGAATAAGAGAAACAAATAAGGGGATAGATGATCCAGATAAACCTTGATTTTTTCTTTCATAGTCCCTCCATAGCCAGTGACCCTCAGAGAAGGACATAAGTGAGATTAGGAAAGGCTGGAGGCGTGTATTGGGCTGGGTTAGGAAGCAGATTCCACAAATCAGTTAGCATTTGGTCCAATCAGATGCAGTCACAGGCTCATCACTTTCCAACAGCACCAGGAACATAGTATTGTCCTACACAGGATTATGGAGAAAACTTCCACATGACAGCAAGGTTCCCAGGGATTCAACTTTAATTCCGTTGAGGATCTGTAAATAGACTTCTGATTTTAAAGCCAAATTACATCCTTCCCTTTTCAACCTCCCTTCCAACTCAGGAAGAATTATTCTGCTCTACCTCCCAAGGCTCATAGTCCGACACAGGGCTTTGAACCTGACTAATCCCACTGCATACAGTGCGTATGTGTGCACACACACTTGCCCACTTAAGGTATTTGTCTCCACGGCTAGACAGGGAAAGTAAGGAAGAAAAGGAGAGTAGTAACCATTCTGGACAGACAGCCTACTTACTCTATGCCATAGACTTTTACCATGTCAATGGTTTTCAACTTCAGAAATATATTGGAACCTTCCTGGGAGCTCCACAGAAATTTGGAGGCCGCATAGCACAGTGGTTAAGAAATGGACTGAATGGAATCAAATGCCAGCTTCCACTTACTAGATATGGACCTTGGGCAGGTTGCCTCATCTCTCCATGCTGCAGCTTCCTCATCTTTGATGGGGATGATAAAACTGCCTACCTCATAGGGTTCTTGAGAGAACTAAATGAGGTAATTTAGGCAAAACAGGACAATGCCTAGTGCCTAATAAATGTTTGCTGTAGCTGCTATTACTATGGCTACTACTATTTTCACAATTGTCATTAGCATCATTATCATTACAGAGGCCCTTGGCACCAGTCCAAATGCAGTCCATCAGTTTTAAGGAATTACAGCCCAGGCAACAGTATTTTTTAAAGTGCTTCTCAAGGTGGAAAACTACTGGCTTAGCATGCAGTAGGCACTACATAGTGATTGATGAATAAATGAATGATTGAATGAAACGAAGACCACATGCCACAGAAAAGATACAGAGCAGGAAATGAGTCAAGGAAGAATGAGAACCAGAGGGATCTCTTGCCACTAAGCAGCAACATTGGAGGGGGAGGATGCATGAAATCTTCCTCTTTGGGAACTTCAATTAGTTTGCAAAACTAAGAGGCAGGTAACATACATTTCTAGGAAGTCTCCGCATAGATTCAAGCCTTGAGACCAAGGAAGCCTTTAGTGAGCTCTTGGTCCCCTTCCAGCCTTTCAATTACTTATTTCTCCTTTCTATAAGACACAGGTGGAAGGGAAGAAGGTATCAGACTGCTAGAAAACTCTGGATTAATTCTATGCGAACTCTCTTTGTAAATATCTTTCTGTCTATGTTTTACCCTGCAACAGTTTGGCTGCACCCACTTGGGCCATTCCTCACCACTGTGCCCAATTTGCATGCGATCCTGGCCCTTCACCACATCCCACTGAGTCCCTGGAATCAGTATCTGATTGATCTTTGTCCCAAACCCAGTGCAGAAGATGCTCAGTAATTATTTGTTGCAAGATGAAAACAACCCAAGCAAAGCTTAGTACCGATGGCAGCTCAACAATAAGTCTTAGACATCAACTTCTGAACTCACCGACTTCCTATTCCTGTTCTTTGTAAAGCCCACCATCTCCCACACAATGCCTTGCATAAGTAATATGTGGTGAAAATCTATCATCTAATCATAACAAACAGCCAGGGATATCTTAAAATTACACTTTATGTTACATTGCTTATTTTCCTTAAGTAAGAGGATGATTTAGAACATTACAATAACAAACAGAAAAAAAATGACTCCTCCCCACAAGATCTGCTGCCGACTTGCTAGACCCAGGAAGAGAAACGGAACCACTGCAAGCATTTGTTTCCTGGAATCAAAGAATAAAGAAAATAAATCTTCTCCTGGGGAGCTCAAAGCTCTTTCTTTTGTACACTTTCTTGGGTTCATACAGTTTCCCTTAAAAGCATGTGTGATTCTTCTCGCTGAGGCACAGAGATGCTAAAGGATTTGCTCTAAAGTGAATTACAAGTCCGAATGAAAGAAGAAAGCATTATCTTGACTTTGTTGGTACACTGGTAAATGTTTAACAACTGGCTCTCTGGGAATAAAAAAGGCCCTGATTTGTAGTGTTCACCAATTTCTGTGGTGTAAATACTCCTGCTGTGACTGATTTCAGGCTATGACCTGGACATAACTGCATACAGAGTCTGGACGCAAGGCTTGCAGTCGGCTGTCATGAGCTGCTGACAGCCAGCCCCAGCACACCCCGCCTGACTTCCCCACCCAGCACCTTGTCACTCTCATAGATCAGCCAGAGCGATGGCTCCCACCTCCTCCATACCACCTTCATGACATACACAAATAGTTCCTTGAGCTGTTATATCTCAAAGCACAGGACATGTTTCCACAAAGTTTCCTGAAGGCAAGATGACAGCCTGTGGTGTCTCTGGTGTTAGTATAGTGTGACTAGTCAGTAAGAGCTGCTTCTGAGGAGTATATACATAGAGTTAGAATTTAAGATCCTTTACAATGATACTTATGCCAGAAAAAGATTCTCATTAATGTGCCTGCTTAGGTATGTCCTGATTTACCTCATTTTGTCCTGATGTATAATCCAAACCCCCAAGACTGTCAGGTCGATAAGAATCAATTTCCAGGCAATTCCAAGGAGTAAAATCTTTCCTGAAGGACGACACAGTCTCTCCAAGTGACAGCTATCACCTCAATGACCACATAGTAACACAGATTGATATGAACTGTTAACATTTTCCTCCCAGCATTCCTGGCACACAAGTAGGGGTTGGAGGGGAAAAGCGATGTTAAACTGTGGTAAAAGATTGAGAGAAAATAAGAGTTGGAAAAGACGTGGAACACAAATCTGGTGCAGGCGGGTAGGGTAGCAAGGGTGGTGGGACATTTGAAAGGAGAGAGAAACACAGAAATAAGGAGCTGAGTAGGAACCAAGACCCTCATTGTTGATCTGAACTACAAAAGAGTTCTTGAGTTTCCATTTCATCTGTTACTGATAAGGTTTTTATCAAGACTACGCAATACCTCATCACTTTCTTAGAGGTGATTTTTAAAAAATCCTTGCTATTCAAGTTTGCATTCCTGTGGTGTCAGTCCTTCCCACAGGCATAAAACAAAGGCTCATGTTTAATTTTCTTCTATATTTTCCATGCCCTTCAAGGGCCTGCATAATAACGGATGCAGTATAGACACACATTTATATTTTTGCATGACTTCAGTAACTTCAGACTGGCTTCTCTGCAGAGTCTCCCAATCTACTGTGCTGTGACTCCCTTTATTTTCAAGATGGAAAGTTAAACTAGTGTCTTCATTAAATGCCTTCATTTAAAGAGTGCCCTAAAATAATCCACGCAGCTAGAATGGTCTTCTTTTTTCTGTTGCAACTAAAAGATTAATGCGATAACCAAGACGAGTGCCTGTTGGGGATGGCAGGCTGCTGCTCTGTGCACACTGACACGGCAGCCAGAACAAGACAAAAAGGCACCATGAGCATGGGCACAGGCCACTGGGGAAGAGAATTCTTTGGAGAGGCTGCTTTATTCATATGAGTCCCCACTGTTTCCCCAGGGCATGGGGACCCTGGGCCTCCACAAGGAGGCTTTGGGATGCACAGACATTGTTGAAATCTCTTTCTGGCAGTTGGAAATTGGGCAGGACTGGAGGCTGGCTCCCACCTGAGAAAGGAGGACCAGGGGTTGGAGTGTGAGTCCTGAGAAGGGACAGAGGAGGCTGAAAGCCTACTGGGAGGCCAGCAGGGAGGACTGCCTGCTTGGGCTGAGCCTGTACCCTAGAGGCTGTGGGAGCAGTGCCCTTTGCATGCTTCTTGTGAGCCAGATTTGCAAAGAGAGAGCAAGTACAGGTCCAATAAAGCAATTCTGCAGGTGCTGGCTGAATGCCAGGGCTCACGACCAGATGCATCAACCTGGGTCGAGGCAGTTGCAGGAGAGAAGGGGACACACAGGAATCTCCAAACAGATCTGCTTTCACCACTGGCTACGTCTATCCAGGATCTACCCTTTCAGTATTTGCCAGGCCCATCATGGATCCACACAGCCAAGTATGAACTATCCCAGCATGCCCACCTCACCCACCCTAGACCCCGAGAGTGAAACAGCAGCTGTGTGTAGGGGGAAGGAGGGAGGGGAGAAGAAAAGAGAGAACGATGCTTTCTTCCCCATTGCACTCTTCTGGTTTGCATCAGGTTTGAGCTGCAGAGGACACACGGTTTTACTCAAGTTCAAGCTTTGGCTGTTACTCAGAACTGGCTATTCTGGTGATGGAGACCATGTTTGAAACTTACAGTGGCTGAACCCTACCTGAGAATGAGCAGAAAAGATGGGCTAGTATTCTCCAGGGATGAGGGAGAGAGGCCACTGCAGTGGTTTGAACAGTGGTCCTGAAAAGGTACACCTACCTGGAGCCTGGGAATGTGGCCTTCTATAGAAAAAAGGGGTGTATGCAGATGTAATCAAGTTAAGGATCTGGACATGAGATCATTTTGGATTAGGGTTGGCTCTAAATCCAATGACAAATAAGAAGGGAAAGAAGAGGTTAGGAAGAGGGAAAGAAGAGGGAAAATAGATGCAGGGACTCAGGAAAGATGACCATGTGAAGACAGAGGCAGAAACTGGGGTGATGTGTCTATAAGCCATGAAGTGTCCGGGTTACTGGCAGCTGCCAGAAGCTGGAAAGAGGCAGGGAACAGATTTTCCCTCAGTGCCTCAACAACCCTGCAGACACCTTGATTTCAGACTTCTGACCTGCAGCAGCGTGAGGAGTAAATTTCTCTCTCTAGCTGTTTTGAGCAACTAGTTTTGCGGTAATGCAGCAGAGCGGCCACAGGAAACAAACACAAACCAACAGAATTTGAGGAGGTGATGGGGAAACAAAGTAAGGTCATGTTTTTATCATATCCACAGAACAAGCCTGGGACACACACAAAGCACAGATGTTTTACTTTCCCTGCTCTGGCTCACACAGAATAGAAATGAAGCGACAGAGCCTCTCTAAGCCCGGCTGTGGCCCCAGAATGTTGCCCAAGGCAGAGCAGAAGGCAGAGGGGCAGTGCAGAGGAGGAAGGCAGCCTCTTGGGCCTGGAGCCATCCTCCAGTGTCACTCACAACGGTCCTAACTCTTTCCTGAAGCTCCTTTTCCTACCTCTGGAAGAAACCAGGCTGCTGCCAACTGTACAATAAATGCAAATGAAAGCAGCTTCCTGCCATCAGAATGAGTCACTTCTCTGCTGGTTCTCTGGGTCTTGCTTCATGTTAGAGACTCAAGGTTCCCCCGGTTGCTACCATGGAGATGCCTGCCGAAGCCTGGGTGTTGTGCTCTGTGTGACTCTGTTCCAGGTACCTATTGTTACGTGGCAGTTTCATGGAGAAAAGCCCCTAGAGAGAAAAGCCTCAGTATTTTGCAAAATCTAAGAAATGGACTCAGGGGCTTTTAAACTGCAACAATTTGGGCCTGTGCCAGTCCAAGAGCGGCACTGCGATTTCTCCCCCTTGACGTGATTTTGACAGAACAGGCAGCAGTTGTTTTTTGACAGAGCCTCATTGTGTTCTAAAAAATGGGCAGAACTGCAAAGAAAAGGATCTTATTGCACAAACATGGTGGCTTGGGCACTTCCCTTATGAAAGGGGGTGGGAGGGTTGAGGGATGGTACAAGCAGAAGATGGTTTGTCAGTTCTCTGAACACTGTGTCTGTCTGTTAAATTAAGATCATTGCTCTAGAGTGTCTGGGAATGTCAAAGGTCACCCAATCCCATTCCCATTTTGTTTGTAGAAGAGTAAAGTGAAGCAGAGAAAGGGTGAGTGATTTGCCAAATGACCCACAGAGACAGGGAGAGGTCTTGTGTCACAGCCTGGTACTCTTCTATTTCTAGGCTGGCCCTGCTGAGCATTCTCAGTGTGACCTTGAAGTCGTAGCTTCAGAGCTAAGACAAGGCATTTCCATCACAGCAATGGGTCTCTCAGCTGGTGCTGACCAGCAGTAGGAGGAGAAGGACTTTAGCATTTCTTGGCCCCCTGCAGTATGAATGCCCTGGGCTGCCTGCTTTACCTGGGAATGTCCATGCTGTCTCCTGACATGCCTACAGGTACCGTGCAGTTGTCATTCCCATTTTAGGGCTAAGGGTGCTGAGGTCTAGAGAGGAGAAATGATTTGGCTGGTTTCCAGAAGCCCCAGGGTCTCCTGACTCTCCATGTGGTACTCTTTCTGTGCACCTGCCACGGCTGCCTCTGCAGGTTGGGGGGGGTAGCAGGAGTAAACGAATACATGAGAGCTTTGGAATCAGCAGAACTGGGCTTCAGGCTGGACTCTGACCTCAGGCAACTCACAGATCCTTGCTTCCCCTCATTCTAACTAAGGCTGACTCACGGGTGGTAAGTCGGTTTCTTCTTGGGGAGCAAGCTTCTAGAGAAGAGGGGTTCAGAAGGATTCAGTGGCCAAGTTCAGGCCCGGAGGTAGAGTGCTGGGATCACTGAGCAGTGTCTGCCTGGATGGGGTTGAGGGAGGGGAGTGCCTGTCCCTTATATAGCCATCTGTGGACTGGCTTCAGGCTTTGCTTCCTGTGTGTACTTTTATGTGCAGAAGCATGCTGTAGGTCTCGGCATGACTTCCAAGACCTGTCACCTCCCCTCTCTCAGTGGGCCTCTGCTGGCTTTCTGTACCATCTGGTCTCATGCAGGATGATGGCCCAGAAAGCTGGTAGTGAGAAAGTAACTCAGCCCATCACCAAGGCTCATCCAATCAGACATTCAGGAAGGCAAATATACAGTAGCCACCGTACCCCAGAGAGGACATCTTTTCTCCCTGTGCTCTTCTTAAAGTGCCTGAGATTTGAGGGCATTAGTGTCTCATTACTCCCTGACTTCTTGCCTTTTTTTACCTTAAAGGTTTTCTGTGTTTTGTGAAACCTTTCAAGGCCTTCATGACATCACTCTCCTCTGAACGTTCTGCCCTATTCCTTGCATCTGACAACCCGTCATGTGCTACCATATGATATGTCTTGTGTTTGTGGTTATTTCAAGCTTCCTCCATATGGGTTGATGTAAATGATGTAGAAGAAAGAACTTTGTACTCAGGAAGATTTTAGTATGAGTCTTTCCCCTTTTTATTTCTGAGCTCTACAACCAGGGGACACGTCTCATAGCCTCTCTGGGCTTGATTTCCTCACCTACAAATGGGGCGGTAAGATGCGCCACACTAGGCTCTTCGGATGATGAAGTCACAGGTGCAAAGGGCCTTGCATATCGCCTAGCACACAGTGGGTGCTCAAAAATGTTATTCAGTAACAGTGTATCCGCATTAGAGGGTGATTTCATGACACTTTGAAAATTTCAAAAAATAACAAAAACATGATAATGAAAATTATTACTGAGTCAGATTCATATGGGATATAAGCAGAAGGGTAAAATGTTCAGGGCATTTTACTGATTCAACTGATTGAAAGAACTCACGAGATCATATAACCCATCAAGTCTTCATGTGCTGGGATGGAGAGGGCAGAGAAAACCCGGGTCCTGGTTCTGAGACTTGGGGTACGACTGGCTCTGCTAGAAGCCTTATAGCTGGAATGGGTCTTAGCAGATGGCCTTGTCCAACCTACTCAATTTATAAAGGAGGACACACTGAGGTTCAGAAAGGGTTTCGTGTTCCACAGCAGTCAGGGCTAGCACCAGCACAGAGCCTGAGATCACAAAGCAGCTCTTTCTGCCCAGCTCTGGGACTTACCTCTGGGCCCATTCCCTCGCTGTGTACCCCCAGGGCCACTACTGTTTAATATCTTTCAGCATCTCTTTGCAAATAAGCAGCATAAATACCGTATTATTTCTGAACCCTTACTGCATGCCAGACATTGTACTAATTGCCTTACATGTTCTATTAGCCTGCATCCTCTACTGTAAGTGACAGAAAGGCAAATCAAAGCCACTTAAGCAAAGAACACATTCGCTCATGTGACTGAATACTCAGGGATTCAGGTACAGTTAGATCCACATAAAATTGTTATAATTCTGTTTCCTTTGTTCCATGTTGCCTCTGCTTTGGTTTCTTTATGTGGCTCTCTCTCACAAGCTGACTTACCACATGGTATCCCCCAGTAGCCTGGAACCTACATCCTTGCTCCCAGGCGAGCAGGAAAAGGGTTCCCTCTTCCTGAGAGCTCCAGCTGAAGTCCAGGGTATGGTTCTCACAGGCCTTGCTTGGGTTACATGCACATCCCTATGCCTGAAATGAGGTCAGTTCCCTGAACTTCATGGGGTGAGTTTGGGCTTGGGGAGGGCTCAAAGGAAAACTAAAAGGGAGAAAGTCATTACCAGCAAAGGGAGAATGAACGTAGAGCATGCTAAAGCAAGAGCCATTAACTGGGGGCCTCACAGTTCAGCAGGCAAGATGTTCTTACATGTGGAACTGAAGGTCAGGATGATTATGTAATTTGACTAAGATCTCACAGCCAAGAGGTGACAGAAGTGGGACTCTAGCCCAGAATTCCCAGTTCCTGTTCTTTGCCTTCTACCATGCTGCTTTGACTGCACTGACCTCCCGGTTGCCAGTTGGTCTGGCCTTTGGACTACCAGGTCCCTTCATCCATGCCCCCCACTCCCAAATATGCAAAGTCAAAGCTGCCTTTGGAGAAGCCAGGCCACATGGTTGCTTCATCCTATGCATTCAGTCAACTAAAATCGGGATGCTGTTTTTTAACCAAGTTCTTCTAGCCTGTATTCCTGTTGATTCCTGATGATTCCAGCCTGATTATCTTCTAAAATATAAAATCATCCTTTTGTGATGAAAAATATATATTTATATATTTTGATAAATATAGTGACATATTGGATCTTTACACAGATCCACAGAGGAAGATTAATATTCTCTATTGTACAGACAACATATAGAGATTCAGAAAGTTTAAGTGACTTGAATGATTTGTCAAAGGCAGACAGACCAAACCACCAAATAAATGATAGACCAAATTAATGACAGAGCCAGAATTCCAATCCAGGCTATTGACATAAGGTCTAATAGTTAATGCCTGCCATTGTCCCTGACCATTAAGAGTTTTATGAATCTCCATTTTTCTCACCCACATTTCAGCTAGCCTTCTTTCCCAGGTTTTTGTTATTCTTAGTGTAATAACTTTGCCTTCTGTGTCTTGATCTAAATCAGATGTAAGCAGACTATGGCTTGGGGTCCATCTCACTGAACTGGCCCACTGCCTGGTCTTACAAATAAAGTTTTATTGAAATATAGCCATACACATTCATTTAAGTATCTTCTATGGCTATTTTCATGCTACAGTGCTAGAGTTAAGTAGGTGCGACAGAGACCTATTAGTGTGCAAAGTCTAAAATATTTACTATCTGGCTCTTGACAGAAAAGTTTTTCCAACCCCTGATGAAGAAGCTGAACTGGACCTCGCCAAAGATCTGCAGTGCTGCCCATCACTGAAAACCTTTGCCAGGTGGCCAATGGACAAGGACAACTTGCTGATATAAACCAGTCCAATAAAAGCAACCCTGTGAGTACATTTAATACCATGTGTGCCAATAACATGGGCCAAATGACCCTGAACAGCATTTCCAAATGTCTACCACTTTCTCTTGCTTTGGAAAACATTTCTTTCCTCATTTCTACGAATCTTATTCCAGAGGCTGACTGCCATGCTTGTTCACACAACAAATATGAAGTCCCCACCCTGATGTTCTCTGTGGAGCTCTATCCAGGGCAGTTCTCAAGGGTGGGGTCACAGCACGGTGTCCTCACAGTGATCGGAAACGCATCCACAATTAACTTGTTGATAATGATACTTTGAGTCCTAAAGTTTAGCACTAATTGACTATTAAATAAAACCCCAGAGCCAGTCCAAGTTCACAGTAAAACATAACATAATGCATTGAAATAATTAAAGACTTACAGACCCTGGATTAAATCAAGCCTGCCTTAGTTTAAATCCCACTTTCTACATGCATGACTTTGGGTGAATTACTTAACTACCTTATGTCACAATATCCTCATCTGTAAGATGGGGGTGGGGTTATAAAGTAGTCCACCTTTATCTGGGGGATAAGTCCAGTGGATGCCCGAAACCTCAGATGGTACCAAACCCTGTACTTATGTTTCTTCCTGTACATGCATATCCGATACAAAGTTTAATATAAATTAAGCACAGGAAGAGATTAACAACAACTAATAATAAAATAGAACTATAACAACATGCTAAAATAAAAGTTATGTGAATATGGTCTCTTTCCCTGGCTCTCAAACTATCTTATTGTGCTGTACTCATGCTTCTTCTTATGATGTGAGATGATAAACTGCCTACAGGATGAGATGAAATGGGGTGATGACACAGGCACTGTGACTTGGGTTAGGCTGCTACAGACCTCCTGACATAGGTCAGAAGGAAGATTGTCTTTTGGACCGCTGTTGATCGTGGATAACTAATGGTGGAAAGTGAACTGTGGAGAAGGGTCTTGCTATAATAGTAGTCATCTGAAAAGGGGTTTGTGGAGATTGAATTAGTTAAAATATATGTTGCCCTAAAAGAAATGCTTGGCATGTAGTAAGGGCTATATGCAGATTAGCCACTGCTATTTACTGAGCGTTTATAATATGCAGTTGGATGCCAAGAGCTTTGTATGGATTATCCTGAACCTGTAACCCTGCCACTGTCACCTGATTTATGATACACTTCCATATGAGAAAGAAGGAATTAGTTACAGCTGGTGTGTAGGGAACTGGGCAGAACCCACGGCCTGTGTTATCTATGCCACATTCAGAAATAGATCTTAAACTGGGTGATATCATTCCTCAAAGGCTTTGGGGAAAAAACATTTTTAAAATAGCACATACACAGAAACAAGAGCTCAGAGCATAAACCAAATTTTCTTAACTTCCTCTTAAAATTTTGAAGGAGGGCTTATTAAAATCATAGCCATACCCATGAGAGTACGTCAGCCATGTGAACATCATCTGCCAAGCATACTTTAGAAGAAAAATTCTCACAAACCTCTTTCTGGGGTACTTAGTATCTCATTTCCCTTTCAGTCCATCATGAGTTTCTTCATCTGTAAAAAGTCAGGCTCCCAGGTTGGTTGTGGGGGAGAAATGAGATACTTGATGTAAAGCGTGCGTCACACAGCCTCTAGGGGGCGCTACTGTCACCACGAGACCCCTCTGCTCACCTGCCATCGTCCCTTCAGCTCTGGGCTTCCTCAGCAACCAGAGTCTAAGTACACTGCTGTCTGAGGGCTCAGCCAATCCCCCAGAAAAGGGAATAAACCTACAATTAGAGCCCTGGGCTTAAGGTGTGCAAGTGGATAAGCATTCCATGGTGACACTGGGGACTTGGGGATGGCCAGAACCCCAGACCCTTATGAGTCAGAAGGGCCTGGTGAGTGGATCTTAGAATCCAGTCTCTCTGCCATGCAGGCTGGGTCCATGCCACTGAACCACAAAAGGGCCCAGGGGATGCAGTAAAGCACAAAGATGCCGCCACGTCCCATAAACCTTATGCAGAGAGCTCCGCCACAAGGAGCTGGGCAATTGGGACTATAATTCAATTTCATCAGTCAAGTTCAAGCAGTAACAGTTGCTTTCCTCACAGGTTGAAAGTAGGCTGTAGCTGGCTTGCTTTCGTTTTAATGATTCACCATTTTCTTGGTCTCGGCAGGAAAAATGCTGCATGGAGTCCACTGGGATGCAATTTCCAGAGTTGCCTTCTGACTCACTGGCCAGGTGCATGGGGAGAAGAGCAAGACTCCGGTGACAGGGCCGGCCTGGTTATAACCACAGCAGCTGTGACCACCTCCTAAGCACTTACTAGGTGCCTTAAAGGTGTTACCTCATTGATTACTCAGAGAAATCCCTTGTGAGGAAGGTACCATTTTCATCCCCATTTTTACAGCTGAGAAAACCAAGGCTCAGAGATGTTAACCAACTAGCTTAGGTCACAGAGCTTGTGAGTGGTGGAAAGAGATTAGAAGCCAATTCAGTTTGGATTCAGAACTAAGCCTAGCCCTTAACTTTAATGACTCCCAGGATAAAGAATGTCTCCAATATGACATTCTTGTGGCCAAGTCAGAGGAAGAGAACAGAAGGAAAGGAAGCCTGGGGGGCAATGATGGACGTTCAGTGGTGCTGTCTGGGCTGATAATGAGCCCAGGAGACTCAGCTCTTTGCTTACCATGGGAGAGGCAAGGGTTAAGAGGATGGGAACTGTGTCCTTGTTTACTTGTGTTCTAGTTTCCTTTTACAACTATACTACTGGGAAGGATTGCAAGACTTTCCTGCTCCTTATTAAAATCAGAAAATCTGTTTAGGCAGCAGCTGCAGCACAAAGGCAAACATATTACAGGCAGAAAGGAGCCAAGCTACAAGCCGGCCAGCATCAGGGAAGAAGGAGCTTGGCGTCTGTCTGTCAACAGGCCGATGATCTCTAATTAAACATTCTGCCTCTCCCTGGGTCAGGACAACAAGGAACAACAGCGATTCCCATTCCCTACAGGAACCGGGACAGAAAGAGAAATGTTTCCTTCAAGAAAAGAAAAAAAGTGCTGCTTCCTTCCACCTTCCCTTCTTCCCTCCCACCTCCCCTCCCTCCCTCTTTCCCTTCCTTCCTCCTTCCCTCCTCTCCCAACTCATCATTGAAGATTTTGCTTGGAGACTAAGGGGCTGGTGCTTCTGAAGGAGAGTGGTAATTACCACTCTTTTCCTTTTTAGGGAAAAAGGCATAAAATTGCTTCACAGGAGATACCTTTGCTTAAAGTCTATTAATACAAAATTTTATTTGATGTGATCCGCCTCTAACACCAGTCCAACTTCTTACCTTTGGGGGTTTCTAAGTCCCCAGAGCAATCATTATGTACAGATTCCGCTAAGACACTATATTCAAACACATGTGGATACTTAATACATAACTGTTCGGTGAGTAAGGGAGACCTCTGAAGTCAAGGGGATGCCTGCGGCCCAGTGCCGCGCCTTGAAGCTTGGATTGCGACTTTTCAGAGGCAGCACTGGGGAAAGGCTTGGGTCTCCTCACAACATGCCTTCCTGTCCCATGTGCCCTCTGCTTAGGAATACATTTTAGCTAGCTCTGAAAATTGTTCCATTAGCTTTTTGGAACAGATGGATTTTGCAGAGGATTCGGGGTTCCCCATGCCGCTGAGTGTGCTCTCTCTCTTTGCTGTTCCCGAAATAAGTCCTGGGGTGTGCTCCTTATTATACGGGGACATCTGGCAAAGTCGGGACACACTCTTGGCTACCACGGGTGGTAGGGGGCAGTTGGGCATCTAGTGGGTGGAGGCCAAGGATGCTGCTGCCAGACATCCTACCAGGCACAGGACGGCCCCCTCCCCCACCCTGCAACCTCAGATTATCCAACCCCCATGCCAGTGGTGCCAAGGTTGAGAAACTGGGTTACCTTGGCAAGAGATTCTTGTTGCAAAGGAGGTGAAGCATGAATATCAAAATGAGTACACTTTTCCTCCTTTGCATTTCTTCCTCACTTTCCCACAAGACCCATTCAATTCTCCGGGATATGTAAGCCCAGAGTGCAGGGCGCACCCACAGGGAAATCAGAGCACCGATCAATAATAATAATAACAGTCACGACTCACATTTGTGTATCGTTTCACTGTTTTACCAAGCGCTCTCCCATACATTAGTTCAACTGGCGCTACGCTGGGGAAGGAAGTTGGAAACAGTTCCCTAAGAATATTTCCTATTTAATGCATTTCCAGAATTAACGGTTTAAAACAAATTAGAAATAGATTAAACGAAGTACCTTTGGTCAAACAGAAAAGCAATTACATGATAGGAAATTGTAATAATCCATCACAGGCATCTGCTTCCGAATCCCAATGCTGGCTGCAGTTTCTGCTGGTATCTGCTGCTAAGTGCATGACAACAGAGGGAGACGACCCTTCATCTTTGAGACACAAGTCAAGAGCGGTCACCATGGAGGTGATAGGAGAGGGACCCAAGTCTCCCCAGCGATAATTCAGGCGCACCTATCATTTGTTGAGTACCCACATATTGGGCTGGACTGGGCCTTGGGTGGGGGCTTACATGTTGTAACTTCATTTCTGAGCACCATATGTTTTGCAGGGTAACAACTGTCACTCACCCTATTTGATGGGTAAGGAAATTGAGAAGTTTTATAATTGCCTCAGAGCACTGAAGTAAGAACAACTGGTGGGCAGGACTTCAACCCGGGTCTGTCTGCTGCCCAACGCATGTGTTGTCTCTATATCAGTTGAGATCTACAAATCATTGGTACCTGGCACACCAAAGGTACCAAATCAGTATTTGATATTACTTCAATTTTCCTGGAGAAAATTAAAGAGGAAATAAAAATCTTCTGTGTGGACAGCACACACACCCACATCTTCTCTCTTCTTTGGTGGACTTCATCAATGGTAAGGGAATAGTCTATTTATTCTGTTCTTCACCCAGCACTATGATACCAAAATATTTGATTCATCATTTAGGAACCCCCAAATGAATTCCTCATTGCTCTCATGTTTACCCATATGAAAGCTTGGGAAACAATGAGGTATTCAAATTGCTAATTTGTGCTTACAATTTTAAATATTGTCACCACACTTCCTCTGTACCTTCGATGTACTAATTTTTTTTTAACTTCATATTCTGAGATAGTTGTAGGTTCACATACAGTTCTAAGAAATAAACAGAGAGACCCTGATTATTCTTCACTCAGTTTTCCCCAATGGTATCAACTGGCATAACTCTAGTACAATATAACAACCAGGGGATTGACCTTGGCATTGATAAAGTGCCTCACCTTGTTCAGATATCACCACTTTTACGTGTACTCTCACCTGTGTGCCTATGCATGTGCATATATGCAATCTTACCACATGTGCACTAATTTTATTTTATGGCGTGATAAGTACTCAGTAACTTCAAGATACAAACAGTGATGAGGCATGTTTCTAATGCAGATAGAGTAGTTCAATTGCTTTGGTGAAGATATGCATTTTCTGGGTCAGGTAGTTTTAAAGACAAAAAAATACCAGACAGGTAGAGAAAGAAAAAACATGGTCCCTGTTATCACGGAACTTGTGGTCTTGTGGGAAAGGCAAGAACGTAGACAATTACAGGACTCAGAAAGTTCAGAATGAAAAAAGCCTTTCAATTGGTTGCAAAATTAATCAAGATGAATAAAATTACATATTTTGGTGATTATTTTATGGTCTTGATCCCCAAGCTACTTAAGCCCTTAACACTATATATGTCTTAATATATTAACAGTATTCATGAGATATATGTTTAATATTTAAAAATATTAGCTCTAATGATCTATCAATATGGTATCTGTGTATCTTTTCCAATTCCAACAATTCAATTCAATATGTTGAAACATAAAAATAAATCAACTCCAGATCTGATTTATTCATGCATAGATTTCCCCATTTCTTTATTATAAGATTATTTAGTATTCCATAAAATACATATATCTGTCTGTGCTTGATTAAACAAAGAAGCTTGTCAGATGAGGATGGAAGAGATGGCATACTGACAGGTGCTTTTTAAGCTTTTATAAATAATAATAATAAGAACAGTATTTCATACCCACATGAAAGCCTCTGCTGGAAGAAGCCAGAGGAAAAGTGTTTTATAACTGAGTAACATCATGTCTGCATACCAGACACACTCCATTTCCCATGGTGGGGAGGGAAGGCGTGCGTGCTCAATGGGATGTGTGTTTCTGTGTTAAGTTGCCTCACCTACAACTGAATTCAAATGCATTTTTTGTTGTTGCTAAATCTAGCCCACTCTCCTCAGAGTCTGTTCCCAGCAAAGTGCATGGAAGCCATGTGAAATCCTACAGGATCTTGAGGTAGGAGAATGAGGCAAGACTGCAAGGCATTTTGTCTCTTTTTCTTCTCCATCCCCATTATTGCTAGAGAATGGAGAGCTAATCCAAGTGTGTTTTAGCTGGGAAGGAGCTGAAGTGCATGAAGGCAAAGCCTTCTGGGCCAGGGTTACAGTGCACACCAGTAACCCAACCTGGATTAGAGCATGTGTTATTATGTCCCTGCTTTGTGCAAGGCTCAGTGGCAGGTTCTGTGGGGGATTTCACAGGAGAGGAAAGCATTATTCACCACCTACTTCCCATACAACACAATGCTAAGTTCCAGAGATAAACAGCTCTAAGAAATCACCTCTATCTCTAAGAAGTATATAGTCTAGATAAAAAGTCAGAAATTAGAAGCATTTCAAAGGTGATATAAGAGTGACATAACACTTGATTTAAAAAAATAAAGATGATCTAAGCTATCAACACTGTAAGAGTACCAAAAAGAATGGATGAACTTGGGAGCCAAGTCAAGAAAGGATTTCTGGATATGGTAGAGTGTGCATTGTGTGTTGAAGGTGGGTAGAGCCAGGTACCAGATGCAGAGGCCACAGCAGAGATCCAGTCTTTCCATGTATGAATCAGACAAGCTGAAATTTGATTCTTGGCCCCTCACTTATTAGCAGTGAGTTTGTGAAAGTTCCTTAACCTCTCTGAGATTCAGTTTTACCTATAAGTGGGGACAGGATAGCACCTATGTGATAGAGCCGTAGTGAGGTTTGCATGTGTTAATACCTGTGAAGCGCTTAACATATTCAGTAAGTTCTGGAGGAAGACAGACATTGGGGTGTGGGGGTCAGGGGAAAGAGGAAGAGATGAACAGGATGAATGAATCACAGAAGGAGGAACAGAGTTTAGGAGTGACCTGAAGGCAGGCAGAGGGACTGAGCTTCTTTCTCGAGATGCAAAGGCCTGCTGAGCTAACCTGACTAAATCAAAACAAATAAGTATATGTGCATAAAATATGTCAACAAATTAAAGATTATTCACAACCAACACAACAGAATGGAGAAAAGCACTGAAGTATGTCGGTAAGAACTGGAAAGGATAAACAGAGGGGGAGCTGCCTGGCTTAGGTGGGGAAGGAGCCAAAGCTGTGGGATACTGGGGAGGGAACTGGATTGCAATTCACATCCCCAAATTCGGATCTTCAGTTTAGCAGCATGTCTATGCTGGTCTTTACTAGACAAGACCCCTCCATGGGAAATGAAATCAGATAGTTAGTTTACTAACCTGAGGTTTTAGTTCATTCCATGTAGCTCCAGAACATGTTTTGTTCTTAGATCAAATATCTTGTTCCATATAATCAGGTGCTCATATAGTTTATTATGCAAACTGGGAAGCTTTTGTTCTGACATATGCTAAACCATATGGGATGCCAGGAAAAAAGAGATAAATTGGAACTGTCCAGCCTAGACAGAAGATGTGCTCGAATTTCATATAATCCACACAAATATTAAATTTCTGTTAGCCTATTATAGATAAACACTGGTAAGTGGCTGGACATATTTTCATGTTTATTGAGTATATATGGGACTATCTGAATTAGAAAATGGATCTCTGAAAAATTTACACTGAGGGGTCTAAGAAACATCTCAAAGGTATGGACAGCCATTCCCTTCAGCATATGAAATGCTTAGGAGAGATCCTGGGACCCTCCATGTGGGAGAGATGGGCCATGGTATTAGGACCAGCAGTGGACAGAAAAAGCAAACAGTGATTTCAGAGCTCATCTCCAGATCAGGAGTCCCAAACAGGATGGCCAAGTCTGCCAAACATTGGCATCTGGTGGCCTACAGAGATATTCTTAGTCCCATAGCTCTATGGGATGACTCCTTGTAGCCTTTATCTCCTCAAAAGCAACATATTAAATGTCAACTCCAGAGTTCACATTTGTTGAGCAATTGTTTTGTGCCAGGCCGGCTGATAGATTATTTTCTTTTTTAACAGCTGTGTTTAAGTATAACTGACATATAACAAACTGAACATATTATTGATTTGGGGGTATTTTTATTGCCCTTTGGTCATGAAGTGTCCAATCTATGCATGCCCCAAACATACGGTGTAAGAAGTGGTGTAATGGACACTGGGAGGGTCCAGGTGTCTAGGAGCTTCAGGTTGCCAAGTGAGTGAAGTTGACTCATCTCTCTTGGGCCCCCTCCTTCACTCCATCTCAGGAAATGTAGAATGAGCTATTTGGTCAATTCTGGAGGAGTTACTGACAAAATCAGCTGGCCTCATCCTCTCTTCAATGGGACAGACCTAAAGAAAGGAGCTCTTTTTTGCACCTCTGTGTCACATTGTTCCAGGGCAGGGCCTGGAATGGAGAAAGGTACAAGCATTAGGGATTGTTAGCACTGCCTACACAGGAGAGTAAATGTGTCTTCTCTGGGGTTGCTTGACTCAAGGGCCAATAGCCCCATTTTCTAACATAGCCTTTACTTTTATAGAGATAATGTTCGGTTTCCACCTGCTTGAGTTCTCTTTTATTTTCAAACAAGTATAGGGATGAAGGGCGCTATTTTTTTTATTTTGGTATCATTAATCTACAATTACATGTGCAACATTATGGTTACTAAACCCTCCACTTCATCAGGTCCCCCCGACCTACCCCTTTACAGTCACTGTCCATCAGCATAGTGAGATACTATAGAATCACTACTTGTTGAAGGGCGCTATTTATTAGGTTTTCCCAAATCTCAGCAGCAGGAATGCTAAGAAACATAAAGCCCAGTCTCTGATCTTATCACCAGGGTGAGGAGGCAAAATACACATATGCACACAACACATACACACACAAATTAAGATAACTGAGAAGATACGAAATACAAAATTACATCTTCTCTGTGCCTTGTAAAGGATACAGAAGTGATTCATTTTCTTAACCTTCAGTTTTCCTCCTTTTCATTTAATGGTCAAAAACAGAAAGACAAGGCAAAAAAATCAAACAATTTTAGTGGAGTGGATGTGGATAAATGATCATTTAAGTTTTTGATGATATGAAATTGTATGCTAAAAAAAGGGAAAGAAAAGGAATAATAAAGAGTGAGGGAAGGAAGGAAGGGGAACTTTTCTAGGTTGAATGGGATAATAATGATGACAATAATAATAATGAGTGCTAATGTTTGTCAAGCATTACTATGGACCAGGCACAATCTTTTACCTTTATTAATTCACTGAATCCTCACAAATGCTATAAGGTAGATACTACTGTTTTTCATATCCATTTCAAAGGTGAGGAAAATCAAGGTAAACAGGAGTTAAGTGATCTATTCCAGTCACATGACCTGTAAGGAGCAGGGGTGGGTGTGAATGCCCATGCATTGCCCTTGGCCCATGTGCTCCTAACTTTAATACATTACAGTCACTGATAATGCGCTACTGAGAGTGGTAAGGGATTAGGTGGGTGGAGGAAGGGCATGTGAATACTCCAGAACATGCTGCTGATTTGAGTAAAAGACCGGAGGTGGGCAGCCAAAGGAGTTTCCCCAGGATGCCTGCCAAACAGCTTGGCCAAAGGGAGGTCTATGCAGGGAGAAAGGACATAGATTATCTCTTTTGTACTTGGAATATTTTTTTCCTTCAAGTTCCTTTTCCTCAATCAAAGCTAATTTCAATTTTCACCTTCTTCTAGACTAAGTGAAATGGAAGCAGGTAAATGTGATCTGCTTCTCTTATCTTTTACCAACTGTATTTAAAGACCACTTCTGGGGATTGGCACTAGTATTTGTGTTCTTAAAACTTACTATGTGACTGCTTCTAAAGAATCAATGGATCAATGAACAACTCGAAGAAGAAAGAAAGCAATACATGGACACAAATAAAACAAAAATATAACAGTTCAAAATATGTGGGACACCACAAAAGCAGTTCTAAGAGGGAGTTACCTCAATAAACAAGAACAATCCCAAATAAACAGTCTAAACTCACAACTAAAGAAACTAGAAAAAGAAGAACAAATGAAACCCAAAGTTAGCAGAAGGAACGTAACAAACATCAGAGCAGAAATAAATACCATAGAGAAAAAAACAATAGAAAAAAATCAATAAACCAAGAGCTGGTTCTTTGAGGATATAAACAAAATAGACAAACCCTTAGCCAGACTTATCAAGAAAAAAAGAAGAGAGGGCATACATAAACAAAATCAAAAATGAAAAAAGAAAAGTTACAACTGATACCATAGAAATACAAATAAATATTAGAGAATATTATAAAAATTATAAGCCAATAAATTGGACAACCTAGAAGAAATGGACAAATTCCTAGAAAAGCATACAACCTTCTAAGACTGACACAGGAAGAAACAGAAAATCTGAAAAATCACCAGCAATGAAATAGAACTGGTAATCAAAGAACTACCAAAAAACAAATCTCCTTTCTCAGATGGCTTCATGGCTGAATTTCATCAAACATTTAAAGAAGACATAATACCCATCATTCTTAAAGTATTCCAAAAAGTAGAAGAGGAGGGAACACTTCAAAACTCATTCTATGAGGCCAGCATCACTTTAATACAAAAACCAGACAAAGACACTACAAAAGAAGAAAATTTTAGACCAAAATCCATGATGAACATAGATGCAAAAATACTCAACAAAATATTAGCAAACTTATTAAAAAATACATCAAAAGGATCATCCATCATGACCAAGAGGGATATATTCCAGGGATTCAAGGATGGTACATATTTATAAATTAATCAATGTGATATATCACATTAACAAAAGGAAGCATAAAAACTGTATGATCATTTCAATAGATGCTGAAAAAGCACTTGACAAAATTCAATATCCATTCATGGTAAACACTCTAAACAAAATGGGTATAGAGGAACATACCTCCCCATATATGACAAACCCATAGTTAATATCATACTCAATGGAGAAAGGATGTCCACTCTTACCACTTTCATTCAACATACTACTGGAGATCCTAGCCAAGGTAATAAGGCAAGATAAAGAGATAAAAGGCATCCAAATTGGTAGAGAAGAAATAAACTGTCACTATTTGTAGATTGCATGATAATTATATATAGAAAACCCTAAAGACTCCACCAAAAACTATTAGAATAACTGAATTCAGAAAAGTTTCAGGATACAAAATTTGTACACAGAAATCTTTTGCATTTCTATATTCTAACAACAAGCCAGCAGAAAGAGAAATTAGAAAAACAATTGTATTTACAACTGCATCAAAAAGAAATACCTAGAAATAAACCCAAACAAGGAAGTGAAAGACCTGTTGTATTCTAAAAACTGTAAGACACTGATGAGAGAAATTAAAGAAGACACAAATAAGTTGAACTCTATCCCATGCTCACGGATAAGAAGGATTAATATTGTCAAAATGGCCATCCTGCCCAAAGTAATTTACAGATTCAATGCAATCCCTATCAAAATACCAATGACAGTTTTCAGTGAACTAGAGAAAATAATCCTAAAATTCATATGGAACCACAAAAAATCCCAAATAGTCAAAGAAATCTTGAGAAAGAATAATACACCTGGGGGGGTATCACCTCCCTGACTTCAAGCCATACTACAAATCTACAGTAATCAAAATAGTATGGTACTGGCACAAGACCCATAGATCAATGGAACAGAATAGAAAGCCCAGAAATAAACCCATGCATATATGGTCAATTCATATATGATAAAGAAGCTGTGAATATACAAGGGGGAAAAGACAGTCTCTGCAATAAATGGTGTTGGGAAAACCAGACAGTTTCATGCAAGAGAATGAAACTGGTTACTGTCTAAGTCCATACACAAAAGTAAACTCAAAATGGATTATAGGACTAAATATAAGACACGAAACCAAAAAGCTCTTAGAAGAAAACATAGGCAAAAACTCTTGAACATAAGCATGAACAATTTTTTTCTGGACACATCTCCCTGGGCAAGGGAAACAAAATAAAAAATGAACAGGTGGGATTACATCCAGCTAAAAGCTTCTCTACAGCAAAGGACACCATCAGCGAACAAAAAAGGCATCCTATAAGTATGGGAGAAAATATCCATAAGTGACTTATCTGATAAGGGGTTAACATCTGAAATATATAAATGTAAAAATATATAAAATAATATATATGCCTCAATGCCAAAAACCAAATAACCTAATTAAAAAATGGGCAGAGGACCTGAACAGACATTTTTCCAAAGACACACAGATGGCCAAAGGCACATGAAAAGATGGTTCACATCATTAATTATCAGGGAAATGAAAATCAAAACCACAATGAGATATCACCTCATGTCAGTTAGGATGGTCACAATCCAAAAGATAAGACATAACAAGTGCTGGCAAGGATGTGAAGAAAAAGGAATCCTCCTACACTGTTGGTGGGAATGTAAATTGGTGCAGCCACTGTGGAAAGCATAATGCAGGTGCCTCAAAAAACTTAAAATAGAAATAACATATGACCCAGTAACAGCACTTCTAGGAATTTATCTGAAAAAATCAAAATCTCTGATTTGAAAAGATATATGCACCCCTATGTTTATTGCTGTATTATTTACAATAGCCAAGATATGGAAACAATCAAACTGTCCATCAATAAATAGATGAATGGATAAAGAAGATGTGGTATATATACAGAAAGGAATATTACTCAGCCATAAAAATGAAATTCTGCCATACACAACAACATGGGTAGACTTAGAGGGTATTATTCTAAGTGAAATAAGCCAAGAGGAGAAAGACAAATACCATATGATTCATTTACTTGTGGAAACTAAAAACAAAACAAAAGAAAATGACAAAATAGCAACAGACTCAGAGATGCTGAGAAGTGACTGGTGGTTACCATGGGGGAGGGGATGGATTGGGGTGGTGGGGAGAGTGAGGAGGATAAAGGGGCACAAAGATCCCAGTCATAATTTAAGTTGGTCAAGTGGATGGAAGTGCAGCAGGGAGAATATAGCCAATGGTTCTATAACATCTTTCTATGTTGACAGATAGTAACTGCACTAGTTGAGGTGAAGATTTAATAATGTGCCTAACTGTTGAACCACTGTGTTGTATTCTTGAAACCAATATAATATTGTGTACCAATGATACTTCAATTTAAAAAAAAAAGAGAAAAATACTTCCTATGTGAGCAATTAAAATAATCACCATTTACAGGATCTGTAGAACATGCAGGGAACAGCACTAAGGATTTATCTCATTTCCTGCTAACAAGGACCACCTCAGAGAGCATTGTCTCTGGTTTACAGATAGCAAATTGAAGCTCAGAAAGGCTAGGAAGAATGCTAATGCCACACAGCAAGTAAGTACAGAAGGGCGGATTTGAATTCTGTTCTTTCCTAATCCAAAGCCACGCTCATATCCACTGTTGTATATTTAACCCTTCTACATTTTTTCAGTAAGTGAGAGAGGATATAGAATTAGGGGAAGGACAAATGCGAAGGAAAACAAAACAAAACAAAACAAAAACCCCCATATAATCCAACAGTCTGCATTCTCCTACCTTATTATTATAATCAATAGGCCCTGATACTTCTAAAACCAAAAAAAGGCAGAAACATCCACCACAATTAAATTAAATAGTGTATTGGGGAATTTGCCATTAGGATGAAAAGTCACCAGAAAATAGAATTGTGGCAGGCAGAATGCTAAAATGACACCACAGGATTCTGGCTATTCAATATAACTGTAATCTTAAGTGCTCCTGCAAAGGGATTTTGCAGATGGAGTTGAAGTCCCAAACCAATTGTGTTAAGATATGGAGATTATTCAAGTGGGCTTGACCCAGTCACATGAGTCCTTTAAAAGCAGAGAATTTTCTCTGGCTGGTCATAGAAGAGGAAGTCAGACAGATTCACAGTGTGAGAAGGATCTGAGATGCAGAAATGGCCTCCAGAAGCTGAAAGCTGTCCCTGGCCCACAGTGAGAGAGAAAATGGGGACTTCAGTCGTACAACCACAAGAAATTGAATTCTTCTAGCAAACTCAATGAGCTTAGAGCCCAACACAGTTGATATGGGCTTTGTGAGACCCTAAACTAAGCCCATCTGGACATCTGACTTACAAAATTAAGAAATAAAAATAAGTGTTATATTAATCCAGTAAGTTTGTTGTAATTTGTTACACAGCAATAAAAGCAAAATACCAGAACTTCACTGTGACAATATGAAGTATTGAAATGCACTCTATTCCTCATTTTAATAATATGTATGCATCTGAGTTCTGCAAACTAGAGAGCGGGGGAAATCTTGTCTACTTTTAGTAGCATTAGGTTTAACCATCCAGAGACATAGGAGATGGAAGCCTACTTTAAATGTAGATTTACTGTAATATGCAGAACTGACTTACTTTCCAGGTGAGTGTGCACCTTTTAAAAAAGTTTTAATGTCATTTTGAACATTGCTTATCAGCATGTTTATTTTATGCTGATGGATAGAAGACAACTGTGTAAGATAGTTGGGGGATTTGTCTTAGTAAGTAAAAAGTGTATGCTCCCAAGTTGTAATGTTTTTAATCTGTCAGGAAAAAACCAAAGCTTTAGAAACAAGTGAAAAAGTAACTAGACAAAAGGAAAAGACCCCAGTTTAGGTTCTCCCAGCTCTGAAAAGCAGGTTATTTCATCTCTCTGAGGACAAAAGTAGGAGATGGATAACTGAGTACAGTAATGACTCCAGGAAGAAGGGAAAGGCCAGGCTATACCTGCTCTCTCCTCCTTCGCTCACCACTTGAAAGCTTTGCTTCCCATTGACCACTGAGCCGCATCATAAGACAGCTGTGAGGACAACGAATGTTATTCTGTAAAGCGCTTAGAATAATGACAATATCGTTAGATACCCAATAAGTGTTACTTCTTGCCTCTGCAGACCATCTGCTGATTAGTTGGAAATACTGCTCAGCTCCTCCCTTCCCCCTGCGGGAAGCTGGCAGTCCTTCTGAGCCCACTCAGCTCTAGGAAGGGGAGAACAGCATTTCTCAAGTCCAGCTTTCTCTGTGCCCTGTTCTGGGGCTCTGAACTAGAAGCCACTTGACAAACAGATCTCATGTGCTTAGATCTGGCTTCTCAAGAGTGAAGGTGATATTTCAGCCTCATCTTTAACACCCTTATTTTATTTTTCATGGAGTGCAAGTTACTGGGATTTCTATTCTGAGCTCACAACAACAATCCAAGAAGCTGTAACTCATCTCCATTTAATTCCCAGGTACATGATGGAGCTACTAAAAGCAGACACCTTCTGATCCTTGGACATGTCACTTAGTGGATGTCCCTTTTTATTTACAAATCTCTCTCATAAACTGCATTAAGCAGTTTTTCCACCTGACAAAATCACCCAACTTGGGCACTCTCTATTCCAGAGATAAATGAAAAGCAAAACATAAATAAATGCTTAGGGGTCCAGAAAATAACAATATGTCACTTTAAATAATCCATTACAAAACCAACAAGTGTATTTATGTCCAAATATATTTCTGTTTTGGAAAATTCCACTTGGAGATAACTGTACAGCTGGAAGATGTCACATAGGCCTACTTACTGCCTTGATACTAAGTTTTCTCCATCCCAAGAGCTAACATAATTTGAAGTACAAATTAATATTGACAAAAAAGGTATACCATGGTGATGTTAAAAAGAAAAATGGGTGGGTTTTTTTGAGAATTAGTACACCTGAAATTTAGAAGTGGTGCTATCACCTTGACCAAATCTCTTAACGTCACTTACAAACTTTAGTTAACTAATCTGTAAAAGGAGTTGATTGGATTGTAATTCCAATGGGTCTTCCACCTCTAAAATGATGTCCTTCTAAGGGCTAATTAACCAAGAACACAGGAGTACAATTAATCAGAAAGGTGGGGAAGTGTCCATAGAAGAGGGTTGACTTCTGTGGGTTAGTACCACTGCCATCAGAAACTGTTACATTAGGGAGGAGTCATGATGGAGAAAAGTAGGATTATGGGTTAATATATTCATGTATGGATTAACATAATGCACTAATTAATGTATTAATGTATAAGGTAAGGTTAGCTGCCGTAACAGATGAAACCCCCAAATCTCAGTGGTTTAGCACAACAGAAACTTGTTTCTTGCTCAGTAACTCTCTGATGGAAGGTTTAGCAGTGACTTGAGGACCCAACTCCTTCTATCTTCTGACCCCATCACCCAGATGGCCTTTATTCCCCCAACTGATCAGGCATGGAAGCACAGAGGGAAGGAGGCACACCTGCTTCTTAACCACCTGAAAGCCACACGGAGCACATCTCTCACATTCTCACATTTTATTGGCAGTAGTGGGTCATAAGACCTTGCCTAAATATAAAGGGGCAAAAAAGAAGGCATGGAATTATAATTCCTGGCTGACATCCACTTAGCAATAACTCCTCTATGGAAAATGGGAATCAATCTGTGGAGCGCAATGGCCACATCGCTCACAGTTAATATGATGTGCTCCTCACAGATACAGACTTTCTATTTTCTACAGCAACTTTCACATTAGCAACTAATTTTTGCTTTATCTGGTTTTAATTATGTGACACAAGTGTGTCAAGGAAAACAGCACCATTCATGGCTAAAATCAAGCTAAACTCAGCTGGAATCTAGTGTGTGTTTTGCTCTGGGTGACTTTTGTTTTCAGTGTGTGCAAGCAGAAATACAAGCCAGATGACTGTAAGGAAAAAAACAGAATTGCAGTTATTTCTGCCCAACTTTAATAAGAATAAACACATGAAGAATGGCTGGATTCAGGTAGAATTCAACTCATCAAGAATATTCTACAAAATATGGATATATTCCTTGATTGCTCATGCATCATATTTTGGCTTATTGGGCTGCTGACAGGTTATATTTCTTCTTTCATGGGGAAAAAAAAATCTTTGAAAAAGTGTCGTGCTATTATCTAGATAGCTGAGCCTTATTTTCAATTTGCTCTCTAAGGTGAAGAAAAGTCTAGATTGAGTAAATGGATTTAAGCCCAGTAGAAACATTTGGATCTTTGCATTTGGGATTTTATGACATCTCTACTATAATTTATCATCATGGGTGAAAGCAAACGTTAATGAAAATATAAATTCAGACCTCTAGGCCAACAAGTGTCAACTCTAGCAAGGGCTGGGAAACTTTTCCTATAAAGGGCCAAACAATAAACATTTTCAGTTTTATGGGCCAGGTAGTCTCTGTCCCAACTACCTGACTTTGCCTTTGTAGCAAAAAGCTGAAAGCAGCCATTGGTCATAACTAAACAAATAGGTGTGGCTGTGTTCCAATAAAACTTTATTTATAAAAGCAGGCAATTAACTGAATCTGACCCATAGTCTGTAGTTTACAGATCCCAAAGCTGGAGACCAGATGGCAGAAAATCCTAAGTGGGAGACTCCCTTGCCCATAGCTGGGCGGGGGCCTCAGTTTTCCTCTTCTACTTGGAGCTAGACCTTCCAGGTTTTTTTTTTCGGAACTTCCTGTATAAAATAAATAGCATTTCCATTATAAACAGATGATGAAGGGGGAGGATATTTACCAGCTACTAATGAACAGAGTTTGAGACCCAGAAGACCAGGTTTTAATTCTGGGCCTGTCAGTATGGAGGATGTGATCTTGCTTGCCTCATTTAACTTCAATAGGCCTTTGTTTCTGCTTCCCTAAAATCAGAGTTAGGCAAGATTACCTCAAATATCCTTTACATCTCTCAAGTTCTTTTTAGACTAGAAAACTAACTGTTTCCAGAAAAAAGAAAAAAAAACACCTTAGACTAGACTCACAGGGCACACGCCTGCAGCTTGCAAAGAGTGTCACCTTGGTGAGTTACTTAGACACTCTAAGTTTCAATTTCCTGGATTGTTCAATGGACTTGGTCTCCCCACCTGGCAGGAATGAAATAATGTACGTGAGAGTAAGTAGCAGGGGGCCAGAAGCAGATTTGATGTTCCAATGTGAGCATAATCCAAAATTGGATTCCATAACTAATTTACAGAAACCCACTTCACTCTGATTATGTTAACGTCACAGACCACGCGGCCCCTCCCCCCTTAGGAGCTGGAAGCATTCTCTCACAAGGGACCATCAAAAGCCAAGTAAAGTAAGTCAAAAGACACACGTGTGGCCGATCAAGGGGCATCGCCATGTCCCAGAGTGCCTTTCCCGCAGGGCAGAGAGTGCCAAGTCAGGAGTGACCAAGGATGCGGCTTCCCAAACCTCCCTCAGTAGGTGCTCACAGACCTCCAGTCCCACGTCGCCCTTTCTTGTGGCTGTTCCTTTTTCACAGACAAAGCCAATGACCCACATGCTATGAGAAGGCTGCGAAGCACACAATCAGGGTGCAGGCTTGTTACCTGCATCGTGCCTGCCAGTCACCATGCCATTATCTTGGGTACTTCTTCTCACCGCACCTTTACAATCTTGCTCTTCTCATTTTCACTGATAAGCTGAGGCACCACAGGTTTAAATCACTTACCCAAAGACAAAACATGCAGGGAGGACTGTCTGATGCCACAGATTGTGCTTCCGCTCTTAGCCAGAAATCTCAAGAAAAGATAAGAATCTTCAGGCAGAAATGGTAACAAATTGAGGCAGAGACTGAAACAAAACTAAAAAAACCCCCTAAAAATCAGAGACTACCCCCCTTCAAACTACTCGGTTCTCAGAAGATGGATAAGTCAGGGAGACAATCAGATTCCAAGTCAGGAGCAGTACTAGAGAGTTCTTGACATGGGAACAGTCTTGCACACTGCAGGCAAACTCTGTGTTTTTGAATGACTCAATCAATCAATGAAGAGCTAGCTTATATTCAGGTTGCAGTACTGTACTGGGCCATGGATAAAAATGACTATTGTTCTGATTTTTGTTTGGGGGGCGGTTTGTTTTTAATGCATATCCTTGCTCTTACTACAAATCACATTTTTGTTCATATCCATTCTGCTTCCACCCTTTCAAAGTGTGACCTGTTTTCTTTGGCCTCAAATCCATCTTCCCTTGCCACTGCTTCCCACCCTCCTTCATCTTCATCCCAAATGCTTTCAGAAAGAAAGCTTAAGAAAAAGCTACTTTTTCTTTTCTTCTGTCATCAGTAGAACATGGAGTGAAAGAATATAAATGTTTTTATATACATTTAGATCATACGGCTTTCCACTATAAACTTAAGAAGCATTAATTTGAATTCATTATAGTATTACCATGTGTTTCTTGTTAATATTCCTATTTTCAATTATGGGAATAATAATAATAATTAGGAAGAGGGCAATGTAGGAATATATAAACTACGTTTGGATTTTGTTAGAAACCAAACAATACTAGGCCCTATTGAGAGATGTATCTGCTCAGACCAGCTAAAGTGCACTCATTCATTCAAGGAATTTCTTTTGCCCCAGTATCTCCTCTATGTCAGATGCTGTGCTAGGTCTGTATCAAAAAAGACATCCAGAAGTCCAGTGAAAATGTGAGACTATGTGCTTTTAGGAACTCTCATGAGTTTGTAGGATAGAGAAGTTAGCATGTTTGGGAACTGGGATTAACCTTGTTCATCATAAACAAAAATATGGGACTAACTGGTTGAGGAAGTTCTCACCCAGTTCAACATACATCACCTACATAAATACTGGGAAACAGTATCACATTGGGCAACACCTAATGAGTATCAGGCACAGGGTTTGATTTTTTTATGTTAAATTTTAGCTTTAGAACCATTTTGTGAGTCAGACTGAAAAAAAAAAAAACAAGTCATAAAGACTTCCGTGAATTATTCCATGTTACAAAGTGGAAGTACATGATGGGAATTTCAACTTGAGCCTGTTGGACCCTGAAGGTCTTCCTGCTTTTGCATGCACTCTGCCTCCACCCAGCAGGAAGGGAAAGTTCAACAGCAGACACATGCAAACACTTGGTAAGAAGAAAAAGGAAATACCCATGAATCACCATCTTTTGACTAAAGTGGGTATTGTTGCAGAGGTCCATCATTGCACCAAATTCAGGCAGCCTCCCACCCCTGCGACAGCAGGGAGGGCAGGTCCCAGGCACAGCCCTGCAGCTGCCTGAGTCCCCACAGCTGAGGAGTCTCGCGGCGCTGGAGTACTCTCAGGACTTTGGAGCAGCAAGCCACAGCCTAACCAGTGGAAGGGTCAGCACACTCCTTGATGTTTCTGAGAATTAGAAGCAGTGGCCCCCATTTATGTTTACCACTGTCAGTCATGCTAAGCACTTTGCATATATAATTTCACTTGACCTGGATGACTCATGGAGGATCCACTATTATTTTCATTTATTTATTTATTGTCAATAAGTGAGGAAACTGTTTGCCTAAGAATTTGTTTTTCCAGGGGCCATAATTTGGTTGGTAACAGAATTAGGATTCATCTCCAGTTTTGCCTCATACTAAAATCTGTGCTTCTAATCTTTAACCTCTCCTCTCATAAAATAATCTCGTATACTGAAACCTTGTAACTATATTAATTTATGCATCAGCCCAGATGCATGCCAATTACATGTGTGACTTTAGTGAGTGGGACTTGTGAGGTATGAGCTGGGATGGGATGCTGAATAGAACCCACAAAGGACAGAAGAAGCAGGTGCCAAAGAAGGTCCAGACAAGACCAGAGAGACACCACAGCACTTTGTAAGAAAGGATCGGTAGTTAATGCACACACTACTTTTGTAGACTATTTCTCCATATAGTGCATGCATGTGCACACATTAACACACATACACTGAGGTATCGGTACTGTCATACTGTCATTCTCTACTAAACCTTCTTGTGTCTAGAAAGTTCTAAGTTAACAAAATCTGTGAGATATTGATGAGGAGATGTGTGTGGACTGGGACAGACCAGCTGACGTGTGCAGGCACATTTACCGTGACAAGGAAAAAGCCAGCATGAACATACACTAGGTTGCTTGATGGGGTATAATTCAGAGTCCATTATGGGGCCTTTTCCAAGCTGCAGAGGCCACTCACTATTGACTCCATGGCCTGGGGTCTGGATTAACCTGGCGTGTGAGTGTTTCCTTTGGGAAGAGGAAGAGAGGCAGACAAGAGGAAGAAAGCAGCTCCTGTGGACTCACAGAGAAAGGAGAAAGCTCCTCTGCATGTCCACAGAGGTCGAGTGAACTCTAGTCCCTGCTAAGCAGGGGTGAAGAGATGCTTCTCTGTCACCTGTGGGGAGGACAGGAAGGCGACATAACACTGGGGCAACTAACAAGGGCCCACTTGGACTTAAGGGACACTAAAGTGTTCAAGGCTGCTTGAAGAGCAGAGAGTGACAGAAGCCACGGGAGATGCTGTCACTGCTCGTGCACGGGACAGGTAAGAAATGACAGGTTCTTGCTTTCCTTTTTATCCCATTTTCTTAAAAAAGCACAGAATGGCATTTTGTTCTATAGCTATAATTACTGTTGCAGCATTAGACTATAACATGGGTCTGATAATAATTTATAAAATACATTATAATACAGTTTTGCTTCTCTCAGCATCTTGAGGGACTTGTCTGAGATACTTAAATTGGGGCTGCTTCAATTCAGCTTTGTTCCCAACAGAAAATGAGCTGAATTTCAGTAAGCTATTCACACCTAAAGTTCTCCGCCCTCACCCTGTAGTTCAGTGTCAAGAACAAACAGGATCGATCCTGTAGCCTGAATTCAGAATCCCTGCCTTCTGTTATCTCTGGCCATCCTTGTTCTCTCCTAACACATATGTCCAGGTCTTGATATGTTCTTTACAATATGATTTTTTAAAATATGAAACATTATGTCACTTGTATAGTTTTGGATTCTGCATTGGGCAAGTCCACTCAAATCAACAAAAAAGTCAAATGCACAAAAAACCCTTTAGTTATTTCAAGCAGAAGAAGTATAATGCAAGGAATTATTTTCACAAATGGAGGAGCCCGGACTACAAATAGCAGACAGTAAGCAATCAGAGAGTCACCCACAGCAGAAGCTGCTCTGAATCCTAGAGCAGAAGGGGCACATGGAGCTCTGGAACCAACAGTCCTGGTGGGCTGGTCCATGGAGAGAATGGTGTCCCATGACAGCTGGGTCAAAGGGAAGACACACACTCTGCTGGAGAGAGCAGCCAAAACAGAGGGCCCAGCACTCCCTAGTTTCCACCCTCCTTTTTGTCTCAGATTTTCTGCCAGTACCACCTACCCTTGGCTACCTCTGATAGAGGGCGAACAAAAAACAAGGAAATCGTGACTGATTCCTTAATGTCTGTCTCCCACACTACTTTCTCCATGAACCCTCTCCTTTGGCTTCCCCAAAACTTTTATATAAATTTCTTCATGATGCCACATTGGCCATATAGTTGCATATGTGTAATAGCCTGTGAGCTCTCCAAGATAAGCACTAGAGAGGAGGCCTAGTAGTATTCCCAGGCCTCCTCTTAGGTGTCATAGATACAAGTCTGATAACCTGTATGTTGGCACTCCCACTTACAAAATTTCTGACTCTTATTAAATTAATAAATCTGCCTCAGTCTTCTCATCTCTAATAAGGGGGAAATAAACTCATCCATGTAGAGCCAGGGTAAGGATTAATGAAATAGCACCTAAGCCTCTTTGAACTCAGGAAATGAGTAACCTCTTTGTGATACAGTCTTGCCTGGATTCAAATGAATTACTATGCATTTGGAGAGCTAATGTTTTCTGTTGGTTCATCTCCCTAAATCACTCACTGTATACTGTACAACCTAGTGGAATTGGCTGTGTCTGGGTAGAAAGTTCTGCAAACAGTTAGGCCTTGAAGTTGTAAATGTGAAAATCTATTTGCAGAGCTCCACCTTCCTGAACACTATCTCCAATGACATTGAAAACCCCAGTAGAAAGCAGTTCCAGAAGGAGTCTGCGAAGGGTCAGCCCAAACTGGGCAAAAACCATCTGTGCACTTACTCAACTTCAGCAACCCAATCAAATAAACAAAGATGGTTGGCTAATCTCCATTGGCTGCGATCCTCTTAAAAAGAGAACACACTGTCCTCACTCTCTAACTCAGGGGCAGTTTAGTACTAGGATGTGTGGTATCAACAACTCCACTCTAGCTATTGCTGAGATTTCCCAATCAAGTACCAGTGCACGCTTGGAAGATCTATAGTTTTTCACACCTTCTGTGGTCATTCTAAACCAAGGGAAAGCCCTCAGGCTCAGGGGAGAGAGGGAAAACAGAAATATAAATCCTAGCAACTCAGTTTGATAAGAACCTTCAACCTGAGAGTTGAAATATGAGAAACTTATGGGGGAGAGAGACACAGTTATGCTTTAGTAATGTAAGTCACACTGAAGTAAACTTCCTAATGTTTAAAATAAGGGCATCCTACACCATCCAAAAGACTAAGAACAACAAATGCTGGCAAGGATGCAGAGAAAGGGGAACCCTCCTACACTGCTGGTGGGAATGTAAGCTAGTTCAACCATTGTGGAAAGCAATATGGAGGTTCCTCAAAAAACTAAAAATACAAATACCATTTGACCCAGGGAATCCCACTCCTTGGAATTTACCCAAAGAATACAACTTCTCAGATTCAAAAAGACATATGCACCCCTATGTTTATTGCAGCACTTTTTACAATAGTCAAGATATGGAAGCAACCTAAGTGTCCATCAGTAGATGAATGGATAAAGAAGATGTGGTACATATAAACAATGGAATACTATTCAGCCATAAGAAGGAAACAAATCCTGCCATTTGCAACAACATGGATGGAGCTGGAGGGTATTATGCTCAGTGAAATAAGCCAGGCCGAGAAAGACAAGGGCCAAATGATTTCCCTCATTTGTGGAGTATAACAATGAAGCAAAACTGAAGGAACAAAATAGTAGCAGACTCAGAGACTCCAAGAAGGAACTAGTGGTTACCAAAGGGGAGGGGTGTGGGAGGGAGGGTGGGGAGGGTGGGAGAAGGGGATTGTGGGGTATTATGTTTAGTACACATGGTGTGGGGGATCACGGGGAAAACAGTGTAGCACAGAGAAGGCAAACAGTGAATCTGTGTCATCTTAATACACTGACGGACAGTGACTGAATTGGGGTATGAGTGGGGCCTTGATAATATGGGTAAATGTAGTAACCACATTGTTTTTTCATATGAAACCTTCATAAGAGTGTATATCAATAATACCTTAATAAAAAAAGAATTAAAAAAAGTAAAATAAAATAAGAGCATCCTAGTGGTGTTTCAAATATAGTTTAAAACCACTCTGTAACTGGCCAGAAAGAAATAAACTTGAGTGAGACAATTTCTTCTAGGTTGCAAAAAAAGCCATTTCAAATTTCCTCTCTTCCCTCTTAACAGCAAGCACCCCCAACCACCATCAGTAAATCATCTATTGTATTCCAGGCAAAGTATTTCCATTAATGACTTACAAGTCTTCATCTCTAAGTCTGGCTCATGATTTGCATCTTGTTGCATAACTGCACATCATGAGCCAGACTTAGAGATGAAGAGACCAAGAAGAAAGAAATTAGCTAGGTCACCCAAGGTCAACCAGCACCCAGGTAGCAGGAGTGGAATTACAGTGCGGATTTGCTCGCCTGTAGACCTGAGGTCCTTCCTCTTTCAGCTGGACCCTTCTAGGTCTCTTATGTGATCAAGGAGTACTCATTCATTCATTCACTCAACAAAGTTAAGGAGGTCTTGCGGGTGCATGGGACTGTACTAGGCTCTGAATCTACAAGAATAAACATGACAAAGAGCAGCTTTGCAAGTGCAAATTATTCACATTAACTGTAAAGTTCTCTACCCTGAAGTGGAAACAGGCAGTACTATAAATAAGGGCTGTGTGTGCTCTTACAGCCATGCTGCCCGTTAGGCAGAGGAGACCCATTAACCACAGCACAGGAGGAGGAGACAGAATCAGGGATATGAGAACTAACACCATCGTTTCTTCCATGTAAGAACAATGCATTATCTAATGACAAGAATGAGAACTCTGGCTAGCAGGTCTGACATTCAGTCTCAGCGTGGCCAGCGGGCTTTGGCAGCTTTTGTTTCTGGCCGCCTTTGGTGGCCGTCCAACATCTTCTACACTCTGATTCTACCATTTTCTCATTCTAAAGCAAAAGGCAGAAGTTAACCCATTTTCTTTTTGTGATGATGATCATTAAAAGGAGCTTAGGGCTCTGGCACATACAGGCTTTCCCATTGCTTCTATGAGGGACCCTGTCTCTGTTGAAATTAATGATCCTCTGAGAAGCCGTTTTTCTGTCTTGAACTTTATTTACATCCTTTCTCTGCCTAATTACCAACGCTGTTTGTGGCTACAAACAATTGAGTTCCTGACCTTTTCTCTTTGATGTTCCAGTGACTTTCTGTGGCATTGGTGATATCCTGAGAATCACAGTATTGAAGTATCACAAATACAGTGAGAAAATAGCACCATATGCTTCATCATGTGAGGAAAACATGTATTTAGAGGGAGAAATCCTATATGAAAAGAAGCATCATTCAAGTATCAATATATCAAAATACAGATATACATATAAATGTATGTAGTTATACACCCTAATTCAATAAAATAGAAGTTAAATGTAAATATACTGACTTATGCCTGGAGGATATAAGGCAGAAAATAATCTTCTATTAATTGCTGAGATGTTCAAAATGAGCACAGTTGATGTCTTCTTAGCAAGTCTCTTGCTAATATACAAAAAAATTAATAGAAACTTAGGTGTAACCATGTCGTAGGGATATATCAAATTTAAAATCCTCCAGCAGCAGGAAAGGGGTTACTTCCAACCTAGCCTTAGAATGTGGAAATATACAGGTACTAGTGCCCTGAGCATGTAATATTTATAAGTCATACAACTTTAATTTTTTCTTCTTTGCTGTGGAAAGAAAGAATTCTTTTTTTTTTCATTTTGGGTAAAGCTCACCACTGCAGGGGGAAGAAAGAAAAGAACCTCCTCACTCTGGAATTTTCCGTTGCCCCCATCAGTGTAGTTAGGCAAAACATAGCACAGGACACAGAGGCAGGAAAAAGCACAGGGACAATGATTTGTCTGGGTGAGTTCCAGAAATGCTTCGAGGTTCGTGAGGCAGATTTAACCTGTGCTAAGTTGGTGATTGTGTCTGATTCACTTTTGCATTCTTTATGGGTAAGTATGGTGGCTCGTATGTAGACACACAAAGCACAAGACTGATGTCTGCTGTAGAAACCCAAGGCAATTTGTTCCTCGCTGTGGGCATTTGCCTTAACTCCTGTCTTCCTTGGGGTAGAAATTACTATAAAAGTATTTACTCCCCAAATTTCTTCTCCCTGCCTCTAAACCTCATTTATTTTTGGAGTGAGAATTAGGTAATTATCTGGACGGGGATCCCTGTAATTCTCATAAAAATGTGAGCAAATAAAATGAGATTCAGGGGCCTTTGCTTGGCTTTGTGTAGTGCAGCGAGGTCAGCATGTCATAAGACATGCAGGAAGTGAGTCCCAGAGAAAGAATCAAAGACCATATATTTATGAATCATGATTTTATTTGAGCCTCATCAATACTGGTATCTAAGAATCTTTAGAGAAAAAGAACCAGGCAGCTGTTGCAGCCCTAGAATCTTCTGGCCAGGTTGTGCCCTTGCACTAGGGGGTACTTACTCCCAAGAACAATAATTCTTACTCTTTTTATAGCCCACATCCCTTTGAGATACTGACAAAAAATCCATAGACACTGTTCTTAGAAACACACAAACACATTAGACAATTTGTGTATGTTCTCAGGACACTGACAGGCCCCTGTGGCCCCTTCTTGGGATTCCTTGGACCTCAGTTATGAATACATGCTAGAGGGATCTATGCAATAATCCAAGCTCACTACTAATCACAACTTGCAAAATAGTAATAATAATAATAATACTGGGGAGTTGGAAAGAGGAAGACAGATAAAAAGTAAAGTACAGAGATTCCTGCACAAGGAAGTTTGCTCTTCATCCAAACTGGTGCCAAAAAGCATGAGCTTTCTGCATCAATAAAAACTAAGTTATAATCCTAACTCTCATGTTGATTAAATAACATTTACATGCCTGGCATCATCTGAAGCATGTTCACTGTATTAGTATTTATAACACAACTCTGGGAGGTAGCAGATAAGAAAACTGTGGAACAGAAAGAATAACGTTACAATGTAGCCATATGATGCTAGAACCACCATGATGAATGATATGCAACTGGTTTTCATGTAGGGTTTTGTCTTCATGCCAGAGCCTGAAACACACATCCCTCTCAAAGTTTCAATCCAGGAGTACCTGACTAAGATTTGGGAAGGCGAGGAGAGATAAAATGCTTTGTAGGAGGTGGTACATAAACCAGTGTAGACCATCCCCTGATGCAATAGCTTGGATGCCTAATTCAGTGTTCTGTTTTTTCATAGAAACACCCTTCATTAAAATAAACATGAGTTACAATGATATTTCTCTTTCATGCAGTGAGTATTTTCTCAGTCACATATTCTACCACCAGCTGTGATCGGTCAATGTTCTTAAAACAGAGGGAAGACAAATATGGAGAGAAGGGGGTGGAGGAGATAGAGAAAGGCTCTTCTGAGTTTCTTCTCAAAACTGGAGGAAAGTGTGAACATGCAAGTAAATACAGCAATGTGTCTGTAAAACGCTGTTTTCACAAGCAACTATCAGGGTCAGGAATCCATTAAAATCCTTCCAGTAAGTTATCCCAAATGTGCAAACCAAATCCTGGCTGAAGAAGCTTCATCCCAGCGTGAGTATTCAGCTAAGCTCTGCAGCTTTAATAAAACCCAGCACAGATTGCTCTGGCAGCCCCAGTAGTGGTCCGTTATAGCTGTGGTTTTCAGCTTTCACTCGGACTCAGGGGCATGATGTGACCAGCCAAGAGAGGCAACAACAGACACCTTATGATTCATGTTGTCTAAGTACTGAAGTGGACTTAAGGTTATCCCAGTAACTCTGCATCCCAGCTTGCTTCCTTGAGAGGGAAAGAAGAAGCTAGTGTGTCAGGTCACCTGCTGTAATCTTATCTTGCCCAGGTTCGTATCAGCATGGGAAAAGGGGCCTCAGCAGAAGGGAAACAACATGTATTAATGGGAATTGCTGAACCCACATTCTATGTGGGCATGAATGCACCAGGGAACTGTGGTTCTCAGCCTCAGCATCAGCAGTATCCCTCCCCAGTCTCTGCAGTGATCAGGGTTGGTCATGGAACTAGAAACGCCATGAGAGGTGACCAACTTTGCAAGAAAAAAGTTAGCAAAGCCTTTAAAAGAATGGAAAGACTTATAAAACACTGCAGAAACTATACCAAAAACTGCAATGTTTTCAAATAGATCTAAATAGTTTTCAGCATTTAATCAGAATGGATTGAACCAGAGATTGGCAAACTTTTCTATGAAGGGCCAAACAGTAAATATTTCAGGCTTTGCGGCTGTAAGGTCTCTGTGAAGACTACTCCAATCTGCCCTGGCAGAGGAAAAGCAGCCATAGACAGTATGTACATAACTGGGCATAGATGTGTCCCAATAAAACTTTATTTACAGACACTGAAGGTTGTGTCTATATGATGATCATGTGTCATGAAATGTAATTCTTTAGATTTTTTCCCAAGTATTAAAATATAAAAAACATACTTAGTCTGCAAGACATATGCAAACAGAGGCTGGGCCTGATTTCACCCTCCAACAATAGCTTGCCAACCCCTGGATTAAATTCCCCGTATGAGAGTGTCAGAGCAATAGGATCCCTGACCTGACTCTCAGGCAGTCATAGGGTGACTTTGGGGGAGCAAAGCCTTGGAGGAGGAGGGGAGAAAGGACAGTGGGACTAGCCTGATTGCAGAGGGACTTCTCAGCTCTTCTTCATGGTGAAGGGGCACTTGGGGGCCTGCTCCTTAGAACAGTGGCCCTTAAGAGGAGAATAAAATTTTCTGCACCATCCCCTGGCTAATGGAAGGGCAGTGAACACCTCTGATGAAGACTGGGCTCTGTAAGTGGTGGATAATGCAGAGCCCAGAGGCAGGTTTATCCTTGTCCTTCTAGCAAGGGCAGCTCAAACTCTGCAAGTAGCTGGTGTCCAGTAATGAATTCAGTAATGATTTCTCTGTTTGAGAAAATTAAACAAAAATAATTAAAGTTGCCACTTAAAATTAAGAAATATTTTTGGACTTCCAGGAAGATGGCGGTGTGAGCAGGGCAGTGGAAATCTCCTCCCAAAACCAAATATTTATGAAAATACAACAAATACAACTATTCCTAAAAGAGAGGCCTGCAGCTACACCTGAGAGGATTGGGCACCCTGCGAGGCAGGTAAGATACAGAGCCGCGTCCCGCAGGACCCGAGCACTCCCCCACCCCACCTGCGGGAGGAGAGGATTCAGAGCTGGGAGGGAGTGGAAGCACAGACCCACCAAATAACCACTCCTGGTGATCTGCACCAGGAGCAGTGACACACTTCGCATGGTGTATCGGAGATTGGAGAGACAGAGGTGCAGATTCCAAGACGGCAGGTCCACCCAGCTGGTTCCCCGGGACAAAAGAAAAGCGAGCACTTTTTTAGGGGTCTGAAAGAGACAGGGGCCCAATGGAGGACCAGGATCATCCCAGTGCACTCAGCCAAGCAGGCTGGGAGTCCTGGGGAATTTCAGTCCCCTTGGACTGCGGCTGGGAAAAGCAGTTGCACCGAGAATTTCCACAGAAATCAGCAGCCTCCCATTCATTCCCTCCCCGGCCAGAGTAACAAAGGGCCTGGTGGAGTGGCGTGGCTGCGGAATAGTGGAGCAGCAGCGCCACCTACAGGATCCTCACAGAAACTACACCCGGCAGGCTCTTTTTTTTTTTCTCTCTCTCTCTATTTGCCCTTTCTTCTTTGTTTCTTTTTCTGGCCACTCAATCACCATGAAAAGACAGAGGAATATGGTACAAACAAAGCTTATCCAGACAACCCCAGACCACACAACCCCAGAGAGGGAGCCTGATGGGATGGACATGTACAATCTTCCTGAAAAAGAATTCAGAATAAAAGTCATAACCATACTGATGGATCTACAGAGAAATATGCAAGACCTAAGGGAGGAAGTGAGGGAAGTGAGGAAAGACAATGCAGAGATGAGACAAGCGATCGATGGGCTTAGCAGCAGACTGGACGAGATGCAAGAGACTGTTAAAGGAATAGAAATCAGAGAACAGGAATACAGAGAAGCTGAGGCAGAGAGAGATAAAAGGATCTCTAGGAATGAAAGAATATTAAGAGAACTGTGTGACTAATCCAAACAGAACAATATTCGCCTTATAGGAGTACCAGAGGAAGAAGAGAGAGAAAAAGGGATAGAAAATGTCTTTGAAGAAATAATTGCTGAAAACTTCCCCAAGCTGGGGAAGGAAATAGTCTCTCAAACCATGGAAGCCTACAGATCTCCCAACACAAGGGACCCAAGGAAGGCAACACCAAGACACATAATAATTAAAATGGCAAAGATCAAAGATAAGGACAGAGTATTAAAGGCAGCTAGAGAGAGAAAAAATATCACCTACAAAGGAAAATTCATCAGACTATCATCAGACTTCTCAACAGAAACCTTACAGGCCAAAAGAGAATGCCATGATATATTTAACATAATGAAACAGAAGGGCCTCAAACCAAGAATATTGTATCCAGCACGATTCTCATTTAAATTTGAGGGAGGAATTAAACAATTTCCAGACAAGCGAAAGCTGAGGGAATTTGCCTCCCATAAACCACCACCTTAGGATATCTTAAAGAGACTGCTGTAGATGGAAGCACTCCTAAGGCTAAAAAGAGGTCACCAGAGAAAATAAAGTCATAGAAAAGAAAGCAGATCATCCAAATACTAACTAAAGGCAAAGAATAAAACACCTAGTATATAAAGAAGGGAGGAGGAAGAATAAGAAGGGAGAGAAATAAAGAATCATCAGACTGTGTTTACAATAACTTAACAAGAAAATTAAGTTAGACTGTTAGATAGTAGAGAAGGTACCCTTGAACGTTTGGTAACCATGAATCTAAAGCCAGCAGTGACAATAAGTACATATCTATCGATAATCACCCTAAATGTAAATGGACTGAATGCACCAATCAAAAGACACAGAGTAACAGAATGGATAAAACAGCAAGACCCATCTATATGCTGCTTACAGGAGACTCACCTCAAACGCAAAGATATACAAAGACTAAAGGTGAAGAGATGGAAAAAGATATTTCATGCAAACAACAAGGAGAAAAAAGCAGGTGTTGCAGTACTTGTATCAGACAAAATAGACTTCAAAATGAAGAAAGTAGCAAGAGATAAAGAAGGACATTACATAATGATAAAGGGGTCAGTCCAACAAGAGGATATAACCATTTTAAATATATATGCACCCAATACAGGAGCGCCGGCATATGTGAAACAAATACTAACAGAATTAAAGGAGGAAATAGAAAGCAATGCATTCATTTTAGGTGACTTCAAAACACCACTCACTCCAAAGGACAGATCAACCAGACAGAGAATAAGTAAAGACACTGTGGCACTGAACAACACACTAGAACAGATGGACCCAACAGACATCTACAGAACTCTACACCCAAAAGCAACAGGATACACATTCTTCTCAAGTGCACATGGAACATTTTCCAGAATAGACCACATACTAGGCCACAAAAACAACCTCAATAAATTCAAAAATATTGAAATTCTACCAACCAACGTCTCAGATCACAAAGGTATAAAACTAGAAATAAATTTAAGAAAGAAAACAAAAAGGCTCACAAACACATGGAGACTTAACAACATTCTCCTTACTAATCAATGGGTTAATGACCAAATCAAAACAGAAATCAAAGAATATATGGAGACTAATGACAACAACAACACAAAGCCACAACTTCTGTGGGACACAGCAAAGGCAGTTCTAAGAGGAAAGTATATTGCAAATCAGGCCTATTTAAAGAAGGAAGAACATTCCCAAATGAATAGTCTAAAGGCACAATTACTGAAATTAGAAAAAGAAGAACAAATGAGGCCCAAAGTCACCAAAAGGAGGGACACAATAAAGATCAGAGAAGAAATAAATAAAATTGAGAAGAATAAAATAATAGAAAAAATCAATGAAACTAAGAGCTGGTTCTTTGAAAAAATAAACAAAATAGATAAACCCCTAGCCAGACTCATTAAGAGAAAAAGAGTATTTACACACATAAACAGAATCAGAAATGAGAAAGGAAAAATCACGACGGACCCCACAGAAATACAAAGAATTATAAGAGAATATTATGAGAATCTATATGCTAACAAGCTGGAAAACCTAGAAGAAATGGACAACTTCTTAGAAAAATACAACCTTCCAAGACTGACCAAGCAAGAAACAGAAAAACTAAACAGACCAATCACCAGCAACGAAATTGAAGCGGTAATCAAAAAACTACCCAAGAACAAAACCCCGGACCAGATGGATTCACCTCTGAATTCTACCAGACATATAGAGAAGAAATAACACCCATTCTCCTTAAAGTTTTCCAAAAAATAGAAGAGGAGGAAATACTTCCAAATTCATTCTATGAAGCCAGCATCACTCTAATACCAAAACCAGGCAAAGACCTCACCAAAAAAGAAAATTATAGACCAATATCCTTGATGGATGTAGATGCAAAAATACTCAACAAAATATTAGCAAACCAAATTCAAAAATATATCAAGAGGATCACACACCATGATCAAGTGGGATTCATCCCAGGGATGCAAGGATGGTACAACATTCGAAAATCCCTTAACATCATCCACCACATCAACAAAAAGAAGAACAAAAAACACATGACCGTCTCCATAGATGCTGAAAAAGCATTTGACAAAATTCAGCATCCATTCATGATTAAAACTCTCAACAAAACGGGTATAGAGGGCAAGTACCTCAACAACACAAAGGCCATATATGACAAACCCACAACTAACATCATACTTAACAGCGAGAAGCTGAAAGCTTTTCATCTAACATCAGGAACAAGACAGGGATGCCCACTCTCTCCACTGTTATTCAACATAGTACTGGAGGTCCTAGATATGGCAAACAAAGAAATACAAGGCATCCAGATTGGTAAAGAAGAAGTCAAAGTGTCACTATTTGTAGATGACATGATATTGTACATAAAAAACCCTAAAATCTCCACTCCAAAACTACTAGAACTAATATATGAATTCAGCAAAGTTGCAGAATACAAAATTAATACACAGAAATCTGTTGCTTTCCTATACACTAATGATGAACTAACAGAAAGAGAAATCAGAAAAACAATTCCATTCACAATTGCATCAAAAAGAATAAAATACCTAGGAATAAACCTAACTGAAGGAAGTGAAAGACCTGTACTCTGAAAACTACAAGACACTCCTAAGAGAAATTAAAGAGGACACTAACAAATGGAAATGCATCCCATGCTCTTGGCTAGGAAGAATAAATATTGTCAAAATGGCTATACTACCTAAAGCAATCTACAGATTCAATGCAATCCCTATCAAAATACCAACAGCTTTCTTCAATGAACTGGAACAAATAATTCTAAAATTCATATGGAACCACAAAAGACCCCGAATAGCCAAAGCAATCCTGAGAAGGAGGAATAAAACAGGGGGAATTACACTCCCTGACTTCAAGCTCTACTACAAAGCCACAGTAATCAAGACAATTTGGTATTGGCACAAAACAGACCCACAGACCAGTGGAACAGAATAGAAAATCCAAACATTAACCCAAACATATACAGTCAATTAATATTTGATAGAGGAGCCTTGGATATACAATGGGGAGATGACAGCCTCTTCAGCAGCTGGTGTTGGCAAAACTGGACAGCTACATGTAAGAGAATGAAACTGGACTACTGTCCAACCCCATACACAAAAGTCAACTCAAAATGGATCAAAGACCTGAATGTAAGTCATGAAACCATAAAAGTCTTAGAAGAAAACATAGGCAAAAATCTCTTGGACATAAACATGAGCAACCTCTTCATGAACATATTTCCCCGGGCAAGGGAAACAAAAGCAAAAATGAACTAGTGGGACTATATCTAGCTGAAAAGCTTCTGTACAGCAAAGGACACCATCAGTAGAACAAAAAGACACCCTACAGTATGGGAGAATATATTCATAAATGATGTATCCGATAAGGGGTTGACATCCAAAATATTAAAAGAACTCATGCACCTCAACAAACAAAAAGTAATTAATCCAATTAAGAAATGGGCTGAGGACGTGAATAGATACTTCTCCGAAGAAGAAAGTCAGATGGCCAACAGACACGTGAAAAGATGCTCCACATCGCTAATCATCAGCGAAATGCAAATTAAAACCACAATGAGATATCATCTCACACCAGTGAGGATGGCCAACATCCAAAACACAAACAACAACAAATGTTGGCAAGGATGTGGAGAAAAGGGAACCCTCCTACACTGCTGGTGGGAATGCAAATTAGTTCAACCATTGTGGAAAGCAGTATGGAGGTTCCTCAAAAAACTCAAAATCGAAATACCATTTGACCCAGGAATTCCACTCCTAGGAATTTACACTAAGAATGCAGCAGCCCAATTTGAAAAAGACAGATGCACCCCTATGTTTATCGCAGCACTGTTTACAATAGCCAAGAAATGGAAGCAACCTAAGTGTCCATCAGTAGATGAATGGATAAAGAAGAGGTGGTACATATACACAATGGAATATTATTCAGCCATAAGAAGAAAACAAATCCTACCATTTGCAACAACATGGATGGAGCTAGAGGGTATTACGCTCAATGAAATAAGCCAAGTGGAAAAAGACAAATATCAAATGATCTCACTCATATGTGGAGTAAAAGAGAAAGAAAAAAAAAAACTGAAGGAACAAAACAGCAGCAGACTCACAGAACCCAAGAATGGACTAATAGTTTCCAAAGGGAAACGAACTAAGGAGATGGGTGGGAAGGGAGGGACAAGGGGGAAAAAGGGGCATTACGATTAGCAGACGTAATGTTCAGGGGCTTGGGTTGGGCTGTACAACTCAGAGAAGATAAGTAATGATTTTATAGCATCTCATTGTGCTGATGGACAGTGACAGTAATGGGGTTGGTGGGGGGGACCTGATGAAGGGGGGTAGTTTAATAATATTGCACATGTAACTGTGGATTAATAATACCAAAATAAATTATATAAAAAAAATAATAATAAAATGCATATGCCAATGGCATTAAAAAATATATATTTTTGAAGGAGTTACTATACATGGAAAACAAAAGAAGTTAACAAGAATCAGAATGAGTTGTCTCTCCATGGCTTGGATTTGACCCTGGGCTGTAATTCAAGGGTGAGGAAGAACTGAGAGGTGGGAGTAGGCTGTAGGTACTTGAAAGCTACCAGAACGACAATCGACCCCATCTCTCTCTGTTGTAAACTGGTCATGGAAGAGGGTATGTTACCTGGTCCTGCACATCAGGGTGTCATTTTGCACCATCTGTGGCTGTAGAAAAGGTTTTTTTAGAGAAGCTATCAAGCCCATATCAGGATGGGTGTAAATGACTGCTGCCACCATTTTGCCACCATCCCAGGCATCTATATCAGACTTGTGTGCGCATATTTAAAGAATACAGACTCCCGGGTTCTCCCAGATTGTTTCTGATTCAGTGGGTCTGGACTGGGGCCAGGGGACATGTATTTGAAAAAAAGAAACAAACTTCACCTAGGTCATTCATTCTGCTGTCAGTCAGTTTTGGAGCTCACTTCTCTAGTTAGAAAACTGCGCAAGCAACTTGGGGCAGGGAAGAAGTGTGGAAATGGTAGTTTAGAGTCTCCATGGACAGCACAGAATGTGGCCAAGCACAGAATGAGCTTCAGGGACTGTCAAGTGCTATATTTCTGTCTTTATTAACACTGAAATACATGTTTTTCAAAAATCCTGCCTTTGCTAAATCCACCACACCATGTGTCTGCCCTAGTAGAACTATACCTTCCCAAACTATATGCATATATTTACAATCTTTTCCCAAATATATCATTTACAATTGAGCTGCCAAAAGCATTTGTTGAGCATAAATATATGCATGACTAACATCTCCTTGTGGCCTTAGCCTGCAACTCAGATACTATCCCTGCATCTGTGGTCTCACACTGTCAAACTGAAGCCCCTGTTGACATCACCAGGGTGCTTTGCACCTCAAGGCTAGAAACGCACAGCTCCCTCTTCCTCAACTGAGTACCTCTTCCTCCATCTACAAGGAACTAACCACTATCTATCCATCCAAATCAGCTAAATGATGTGCATCCTCTGGGAGCTCTCCCCAGCCCTTTAGCATCTCTCACCTGGACTCTTGCAATATTCTCTAACTGCTCTCTCTGCTGCACCTCTGCTCCTTCAGTGTATTCTTCACACAGCAGCTGGAAGGACTTTTGAAAAATATCAATTAGGTCAAGTCACTCCACTGCTTAAAACCCTTCTAATGACTCCCTATTAAACTTGAAGGATGAAACTAACTCCCCACCATGACCTCCAAAGCCATGTGGGATCTGGCCTCTGCTCCCCTGACACCTACCTGTGTTTCCTTTGTGTTCCCTCCTTCACCCCTACTGGCCTCCCTGTTCTCAAATCCACCAGCTGTGTTCCTGTCTTCCGGACTTTGTGCTTACCTTCCCTCTGCATGAACCTCTACTCCCTCATCCTGAGAGGGTTGGCTGTTTTCATTACCATCCCTGATTCTAGGTATCCCCTCAGGGGGCTTCCTCAATCCCCCAGGCCAGTGTAGGGGAAAGAGTGGTGAGCAAGACAGAACAGTTTCTGCTCTCATCAATTTAACACTCTAGTAGAAGACAGACAGAAAATAAGAAAGAACGTAAGTAAGATTGACTTAGGCAGTGTAAAGAAAATTAAAACAAGATGATGTGACAAATTTGTTCACCACTGTAGTGCCAGCCACTACGAAAGTACTTGGAACTCTATCAGCATTGAATAAATATTCATCAAAAAATGAATTCCCTTTTATGTATGTACGTTCTTTCTTTATATGTAAACAAAATGGATCACAATTTATGCACTGTTCTATGTTCTATTTTTATGATGTATCTTGGAGATTCTTCCTCCTAATCACATGCAGAACTATCCTGTTATTTATTGGTTTCATCCAATAGAGTTGCACAAATAGTTTATTTTTATTTACCCAATTTCCTGGTGACAGATCATTTCCAGTTTTCTTTTTTTGGTAATTCCAAACAACACTGCACTGAACATTCTTGAATATACATCTTAATACACGGGGCACCACATTAGTAAAGAAAATTCCTGGGGTAAAATCATTGGGTCAAAAGAATATGAGTAGTATAATTTTGATGGTATTGACAAGTTATCCTCAAAAATGATGTTGCCATTTGAACTTCATTACACAACTAATATATGATCATGCTGTTTCCATACACCTCACTGGTCTGTTGTAAAACTTTTAGTTTGTCAATCTGATATTTTTTTCCTTGTTCTATTTGATTTGCATTTCTTTAATTATGAATGAGGTTGAGCATCTTTTCATATGTTTATTGGCCATTCACATTGCTTTCTAAACTCTCTTTTCATATCCTTTGCCTTTTATTCCATTGGGCTGTTCATTTTTTTTCTTATTCTTTTATGTGAGTTCTTCATACATTAAGGAAATTTGCTTTATGATTTATATTGCAAATATTTCTTCTTACTATGTCATTTTCTTTTCATTTATTTTATATTTATTTATTAGTGTATTTTCACTGGGCATTCAGGGAAGTTTTCAATTTGTATATATGCAAACATTTTCTTTTATCATTCTTAGGCAATGATTAATTTTTTCATATAATAGGCATCTTAGTGGTCTCACCATGAACAAAACAATTGTCTTAGTCCATCTGGGCTGCTATAACAAAATACTATAGACTGGGTGGTCCAAGATCATTGTGCTGGCAGATTCTGTGTCTGGTCAGAGTCCAATTTCTGGTTCATAAATGGCCATCCATTGTCTTGCTGTGTCCTCACGTGACAGAATGCAGAACTCTCTGGGGCCTCTTTTAAGGGGCTCTAATCCCATTCATGAGGGTACAGCTTTCATGACCTAATCACCTCCCATAGCCCCTACTTCCTAACATTATCACATTGGGGATTAGTTGTCAACATATGAATCTGGGGGTGGGGGAGCAGGGCAACTCAGACAATCAAACAACTGAACAAAATTCAACTGAGACAACTGCACAGACATTCAGTCTATAACAATTATAAAGAAGAAAGGAGTCCTAGTCCTAGCAATAAAAAGGCTATTAAGAAACTTTTCTAATTAATGACAGAATCTTTTTCTTGGTTATCTCCAATGGAAGATCACCCAGCTTCTTCTTCACCTTCCCCAGGAGCTGAGTTTCCTATTTTATGAAGCAGCCCTTAATATTGTTAAGCAACTTTCTATTCATTTGTTCAAATAAAATACAGAGGAACTGTGGTCTGGGCAGGAGAGCAGCACACACAGAGGTCAAGGGTAGGGGATGATGGTATCTTCAGGAGCTACACATTCTTCACCTCCTAACACAGAGCCAAAAAGTGTCTCCTAGTCTTCTCATGACTGTGATCAAGTGAAAATATTTGAATTAAAGATCCCCCTGATCTCTTCTATCCGTGGTGCAGAAATCAAGCCAACACTACATGATAAGGACTATCACTAATTATGTAGCAAATCTTGGCACAGATTTCACTCTCTTGGTGATATTATCAAGTAACAAATATTATTTTTTCAGTTCATGTGAATAGGATGCACTTCTGCGAATTTGCCTATAAAATAAATTCTGTATATCAGTACCATTTTCCACTGAGTATTATTATGGAATTAGGTATATGATAGCCTTGTATCAATACCCCTTATGCAAGTAAAAATATGTTCCCATGGATAATATTTGAGAGGAACATATATACAGAAGACATAAAAATATAAAGGAACTACACTAAGAATTGTGAGAGAAATAAGACAATAACCCCAGCCTTCAAAAACAAAAACTATAGAGAAGAAGAACAAGAAAGAAAAAGCCAAGATAGATTTATAGGTTAAAAGGAATTATTACTGCAAAGAAACATCCAACTGCTCATGCTCATTTCTTTCTGGGAGGCAAATATTGAACTACTGAGAAGACAGAATTCCCATGAGGCACTCTGTTCCCATGATGGCAGATGTTGCAACCACTTAGAGCACATGGATGGTAGCATCACCAGATTTAGCAGAAAAAAATATAGAACACTAAGTTGACTTGGCATTTCAGATAAATAGTAGATAATTCTTAGTGTAAAAATGTCTTCCATATCACATAACAGCTGCCCTCTAGTCTATTTGTCAACCCTAACAAACAGTCAGCATCTTGTTTTCCCTTTGGAAATTCTTAACTCCATAAAGATGACTCTCAAGTAACTAAAAACATACAAGCTTTTTGTATTATGTTTTAAGCAGACTTGCTTTCCATGTAAGAAGACATCCTTGTCCTGAGAAGTTCCAACATCTTAGAGAAAAATCCCACCACATATTTCACTTAAAGATAAACACATTCTGACCTTGCAAAAAATTATCACTTGCTTTCCCACGAAACATCCAGTGGATTAAAAAAAAATGCTGTATTTGTTCTATTTCAAGTGGTATTTCATATTCAATCACATCATACCTGGAAAGATGTTCTTGAATTGGAGTGAGACAAGTTATGCCAGGCAGAAGCCAGACTGTGTAGTGACGGTCTCCTTACCAGTGTCTCCTTGTAAATACACAATGCGGGAGGACTTGTGGTCAAAACAAAATCTCACTGGATTGTAAATAAAAGTGATCACTACTGACATTCCTTGGACCAGTTTGAATGCAAAAGAGTTTAGGTAATGACTTCACAGAGAAAGTTAAAACCCCCTACTGCACAGATAAGAAAAATGTCTTCAACAGCTTACACAAGTAAAAGGACAAATGAGTAAACAAATCGAAGCCTGTATTGAACAATACCAATATAAATAAGTCTCATTTTGCTTTGTGTGTTTTATATATATTAACTCATTTGATGCTCAGCATGGTCCTGTGAGGGAAGAACTCATTATCTCAATTTTACTGCTGAGAAACCTAAATCGCAGAAGAGTTAAATAATAACCCAAGGCTATGCTTCTAGGAAGCAGCTGAGATGGAATTCAAACCAAGACAGGGAATATGTTTCCTTTCTATGACACTTGCTCCTCAGATTATCTGATAAGCAAAAGGCAAAATGGAATTTTCTCAATAACCATTCTGAGCAAATTTAGTGGTCTCTCCATAGGGCTCATTTTGATTCAGCAGGATCCTTACTGAGTGAGAATCCTCAGCCTCCACAGTGAAGACCTAAATACTCACTAGATCCTCTTTTAGCTGATGAACATAGTGTTAATCTATTGACCAGCCTCACTATCATTATGCTCCCAGAAGTGAAGCAAACTGATGGTAGAAAAGTAAAATGGATTGAGTCTCTGAGACCTGCCTGGAAACCACGTGATTTTGGACAGGTCATGGGCCTCAACATTGTAGTGGTTTCCTCATCAGAATGGAAAATGTTAAGACAATAATGACAGCCAGCACAGAGCAATTTCCTCATATGTATCAGGCACAGGGCTAATCTAAGCACTTAGCATTTAGCATACATGAAACCAACACCATGATCATAATCCTTGTTGCTGCCCCCACCTCATAGATGAGATTGAGATGCAGAGGAGTAACGCAACCCTCTAGAAGTCACACAGCTAATAAGAAGCAAAGCCAGGGATTGCATCAGGTCTGTCTCACTTCCTGGAAATAGCTGCAGCCTGGGGGCTAAGTGTACAGGTTGTGCTGTTCATGCACCTGGGATCTAGTCCTGTTTCAACACTTATTTTTTGCTATGTGATTCCGTGCAAGTTATTTAACCTCTCTGCACCCTGTTTACTTCATCTGCAAGCTGGGGGAAATAGTGGAGTTAAAAAAGACAATATACGTAAAGTGCCTTGGATATAAATATAAAGTGGTTGTACATATATTCTGCACATGCTTCCTTTTACTAATACATTTATGTCCTTCCTATTTCAGCACACTGGCTCCGTCTTATAAAACAAAGGATTTACAACTCAAAGGTCTTTAATTCCTGAAATTCTGGAAATCCAGAAGTAAGAATGGAAAAAGGAAAATGAAACAAAGACTAAAATTCCTTCAGGAGAAAAGTCCTTTTGAAGTGTTGCTGGGAAAAGATCAAAAGGAAAAAAGATCTGAAATATCCAATCCTTTGAGTTTCAAATATTTTATTCCCATTTGGTTTGTGATATTGTAGTGCCAACCCTATGCATGAACTTGGAAAGTTCTCTCCTTGGTTATCAATGTATTTCTTAAGAAGGTCCCTGACATGGAAAATCCAAGTTTCATGCCCTGTGTGCTCTCATCACCTCAGCCCCTCACCCTGACAGGTACACCACCTTGAATAACCTGAACATGCTTTACTTTAAAGGCAGCACCAAAGGTTCCACCTGTTGGTCTTATTCAATATCTTCTCTCTTCCAGGGTAGTTTCAAGATGTAGATAAAGATGAAATGAAGGTAAGAGAAGCTGCTATTGTGTTTTAGGCTTTGTTGGACTTTATGTTCCTTGTCCAAGGGCATCTTCCCTGCAGACCCTATGATGTGAGTTAGTGTTATCCCTATTTTATTAGCTTCCTTCAGGGGGAGATAGACATGATGGCTTTGGAGGTCCACATGTCTTCTTGGTCTGCACTGGGATCAATGAGGGAGGCTCATTCTCAGCAATGTTTGCATAGACATGTGCCCATGTAGGAACATCAACAACATGGCTGGAGCTTCATTTTTTATCTTGAGTTATGGGGCTGCTAATGACTGGCCTTGATGATCTTTCATACCCTATCTCTCCATTCTCCCATACCGAATTGCCCCAAGACCTTGAATGCTCCCCCCTTCATCCCCCTTGGACATACTCTCCTTCCTCTCATCTATGTCTGGTGAAAATGATTCTTCTGTACGGAAAACTCCCTTCCCTCCCCTCCTCACCTGTACTCATCAGGAATGGCTAAGCCTAAATGTGGCATCCTCTAGGAAGCCGTTTCTGATTACCAAGTTGGGATTAGTTGTCCTTTGTGTGTATTTCTATATACTGAGTGACAATAAACCCACATTTATTTAACATCCTCTATATAGTAAGCCCTGTTTAAGCAATGGAGAACACAATATTGAACAAGTCAACATGGGGAGAGAAAAGCAACATAAGCAGGACAATTTCAGGTAGGAATTTGGTCTATAACAGCTAGAGCAGGATGACATGGTAAAGAGTATGTGGAGATAAACATATGAAATTGGGGAGACAAGATATAAACCTTCTAAAGGAGGAACTAGTACTGAAGGCTGAGAAACAGCCAGCCACGGAAAGATCTGGGGCAGAATGTTCCAAGTAGGAGAAGTTATACAAATATGCTGAGGCAGGAATGGGTCTGGTGTGTGAGAGGGACAGATAGCTTCCTAAGGGAGCATACTAGTGGCTTACTGGTGTGTGGGTAATGTCATTGTCATGGCCAGTTTACATTCATGGTCTTCTGATGGGCAGAGAGCAGTTGGATATATGAGAAGAGAATAAGACAGCCATCCCCGTCACTTACTGGCTGTGTGGCCTTGAGCAAGTTATTTAACCACTTTGATCATCGGCTTCCCCAACACATGATGGTGCTTAAAAGCAGACCTTAAAGTCAAGCAGACAACTGCTATGTTGATAACTGGATGGCAAAATACTTAACTTTTCTGAAGCTCATTTCTCTTTTATGCTAAGTCTGTCAGGTATATAAGCCCTACATTTACGATATGGTCAATACATTGTGTACATTATCACTGTTGTTACTTATTTGTATGGAAGGAATAATACCAACAACTTGCAAATCTTTTGAAAATAAGATATATTTTATGTACAGTGCCCATAACATAGTAAGGATTTACCATGTTAGTGTAGTTGATGTTTCTTGTTTTACATCTGCCCAGCAATCATTCTACCATCTAGCTACATCCAGATTTCTTTTAGGCAAAGACTTCTTCCAATGGGATATATTTGGTGGGATTGTTAATTGGGTGCCCTCTCATTTTCCTAGCCAAGTGACCCACCGAAGTCAAGCATATACTTTTTCCCTGAAATCTGAATTTTGAGCAGAGTCAACAAGACTGAAAAAAGATGACATTAATTCAATCTAAAAATGGTGCCTAAGCAAGTCTCTTCCCATACAATACCTGTTCTAAGGCCTGTTCTTCTTTTCCTATCAATTCTTGAAGTTTCTGATTGCCTGCAATATATTCCCGTATGCTTAAAAAAGTCATGGATACTTTCTTTTGCTTGCAACCGAAAACTGTAATCATTACATATAGCTATATTATTTTTATTATCATTACTATTACTATTAGAAAAGAAGATTTCACTGACATTATTATTATTTATTATTACTTTTTGATGGTATGGGGCAGGGGTATAACCTTCTCACAAATCTCCTGCCTAAATTGGGAGCAGATAATAGTATCAAAAGCATGCTGCATAAATCTCTACTCGCTTTCACATTTATGCCCATACCTGCCCTTTATACACATCTACTCACATAGCTTATATGATTTGTAGTTAAAGACTAAATCTTGGCTAAAGTTCAAAGCAAGGAAAAATTTAAAAACAATGGACTAGGTTGCTGGTTTAATGTCTGTTTTCAAGGTTAATGACATAGTCACACAAAGAAAAGCTCTGATCAAATATTAGTATTAAATGATGCTGGCTAAGCTGGACTCTCTGTGGGAGGGACAAGGACATAGATTCAAATATCCCCTACATGTGGAAGCCACAGACGGCGCTCTCACAAATAACTAATGAAATGCTGAGAGAGATGTGAAAAAATAAAGATGAACGGAGACATTCCAGAGGACCTAGAGGTGTCCTGTGTGTCTTCTCTAGGTCTATAATGTTGTGATTCTATGATTTTATTTATTTTTAAAATTTTTTTAAGTATATGGAGATCATTGGTTTAAGAAAAAATTTTGCCTACTACACTATAATCTTAACTTACTCAAGTTCCACAGCTCTGTAATGGGAGTAACATGACTTCTGTTATTAGCTGCAAAATAATTATATATGCCTCTTCCATCGTTCATGCAAATACTGTCATGTATAATGTACAAAGTACTGTAAAGACTGAAAGCAGTCTTGTGTCTTCCTGCCTCACCGGCTCACAGACTGAGCCAGGGTCCACATTCTTTATGCCCTTCTGTATGTGAAATTACACATCTATGCCCTATGGCACCTGACTTTTTGGTATATCCTTTATAATGAGCGGGGTCTATTTTCCCACCCTTTGAGGTTGGGCATGACCATGTGACATCCTTTGGCCAATGGGAAGTGGGTGGAAATGAAGCCGTGCCTGTTCAGAATAGAAGTCTCAGAAAGGAAGAGCAAGTTTCCACTCTCCCTTCCCTTTGGCAAGTCGCTATGAGAACAACATGGCCCAAAGCTGCTGTTCTGAGAAGGAGGCACACTAAACCCAACCGGTGGCCTAGGGCCAAGCCTAGCCAACCTGCAGCCTGACACAGAGCTAGCTGCCCCAGCCTACCTCAGACCTAAGAAGCAAAAAATTAATGCTTGCTGTTTTAAGTCACTCAGTTTTGGTGTTATGCAACAATAACGTGACAAGAGCAGAGCAATATATTAGCCCTGACCACACATTCTTTGAATGATTTTAAACTCCAAAAAACCAGAGTCAGGGTCTATCAGGTGCATTATGGTTTCCTCCACCCTCCAAGACAGTTTAAAGGGCCTACTATTTAATGCTCTATGAGTCTATTGCACGAGTTCCTTATATTAGTCTAGTCTTCTCTAGCCAATAAGATGTGAATTTATGAGAAATAAGCAATCTACTTTAAGAATGATATCCGTGAAATACATGAGATTATCTTTCATTTTTCCCAATAAATGTATAGTCGGTTTTTTTAAGTGAACAAAATAAGGCAAAACTTCTGGATAATTAGCTCAGACATCACCTTAAAAACTGTTGGAGAAAATATTTAGTGTTTCTTTGAGTGGTGGAGGGTCCAACAATGCTGGCAATAATGACTCTGAATTTGGGTATTCCTTTACCCGCTCGGCATGCCTTTTGATAGAGACCCTTCTTTGTGCTCTCCATCGTAGGTCCTTGAGATGTGGAGAGCAAGCTGATGGTTCTTGGCCTTAAGTCATTTGGGCTATGACAGAAGCCTCATGACAGATGTCCACAGACATCTGAAGTTTAGTGCATTAAGTGTTTGGATAAATAGAAAAGCCTTCTTCTCATGAAGCATAAAAGAAGAAGTATCTAACGCAGACCTGGGAGAAGTCAGGAAAATTTCTCTGAGCAGGTGATAGCTGGCTGCATTTTAAATGATGAGGAGCTAGCTGAGTGAATAATAAAATGGAGAAAAATAACATCTACAGTAACTCTCCTCAGAGACATCATGACTGACAGGTTAGCAAGGATCTAGCGATTAGGAAGCAGCTTAGTGTTGCAGAGTTTGGTGTCTGAGCCCAGTGTTTGTTCTGTGTACCTTTACTAACCACAATTTTGTCTTTTCCATGTCTTCCGATCCTCTAGGAAAATGATTATTTTCCATGTTCCCAAGTAATCCAGGATGAGGTAAAGTCTGCAATACTTTTAGACAAATAAAAAAAAAATAGTCACAGTTTCGATTTACTTGATCTCCATAATAAAATTAATAATAATCCTATTGTACTTAATATGAGGACAGAAGTGGCATATGCAAGTCTAGGAACTCATTCAATGAAGCAGATAATTCATGAATTATCTCACAACTCAATAGACAGTGTTTTGGGTCATTTTAATTCACTGAGAATTTTACCTTAACACTTGTGACATATAACTTGACTGCTATTTTTTTATTATATACATTTTGGCAAATAACTGGGCATAATAATTAAATACAATTCTATGTTCTAACCTTGTAGAGAAAGGAAAAACCCCTATAATTAAAATATTATACAAAATGACCAAATGGACGCAGGGGTAATGTAAAATAAATCCCAGAATTTAATGAGCTTTTTAATCATCACTAGTTAAGACAATTGGTTGGGCCTGTTATTTTCAGTAGCAAGCTAAAATCATTTCACATGATAATTTCGAGGGTTAATTGTTGCAGTTTATTCAATGCAATCTTCTCCACCAGCTTTATTTTTATCTGCCAGTACACCAATACACCATGATTAGCATAAATTAAACTAAATGAATTCTGTGGGTTACTAAATTATTTTACACCATTCTTTTTTTATTTTCCTCTCCAAACATTCAAAGGTTAGGAATGGGTGAATGGTTTGATGGCAAATTCCAACATCCAGCTGCTCAGCTTCAGCCCAGAAAAAAATGCTTAAAAACTCCATGATTGATTTTCAGAAATCTAGGATAGAAAAATACATCGTGAAAAATGTCATCACACAAGATGTTGTACCATTATACACTGACCTTTTACAGAGGCCCACATGACTCACTGCTGGGAAGCAAGGATCTCAACATGCAAACTTAGATAATGCAGAATGAGAAAGATCTGAGCATGCACCTCAAATGAGCAATTTCCAGGGTTCAAACTGACACACAGTGACCTGGATGGCTCTGGTAACATTTGTGCTTAATAAAGAGAGTTTTATCTAATTTAGAAACTCCATTCTTTTAACCTTGCTTTATTGGTGGTAACTCATCTTTCACTTGAAAGCTTGCCACAGGAACCCTTGACCTACACCCAACATTAGAAGAAAGTTTCTTACAGAAAGGTCAGTCCACTCCAGGACCTAATTCCCATCTGCCTTATCCCATCCAGGACAGCACCTCCTCTTTCCCACCTACATTGCTCCTCAGACACCACCTCTTCCTATCCACAGGTACTCCCCACCCCTCCTCACTACCTCGCCCTAGCGGAATTTGCCTGCCATCTACAACCTACCACTTTTCCCTTTTGAAAATCTGGCCCCAGAGGAACCTCTCATCCTCAGACAACAATGTTTATTGTGGACCTCTAATGTGCCAAACTCTGGACCTGGTGATGCTAGGGATACATTCTTGGGCAAGATAGACATGGTCTCCACAAAGCTTAGAGTCTCAAGGAAAGACAATACTTACAATAAAGCCATAGACATACTGCATGTAGGATAGTACAGAGACCTATAAGAACATGAGAGTGTCTCTTCCCCCTCCTCACATTTCCTGAGTTCTCTCTGCAGGCCACCTCTCCTGCTCTTCTCCTGAATGGGCAGGTGGGATGAGCAACGTCTTGTCTTTCAATGGAGAGAAAAAGGCCACAGAACAATGTACTCCTCACTCTACAGAGCCTTACTCTACAAGCCATATCCTCCTGCCCTGGTGCCTTTTTAACTCTTTGAAGGCCAGATCTAACCAATTCTTTCTTTACTCCCAAACTAGGGATTTGGGTTCAATGGAAGCTCACCCTTGCAACATGTGCTCAGCATTCAAGTCTCCCCATGATATGGAAGCTGGCTAGTCTGCCTATCATCGAATTTTCATTTATTTACACAATGCCTAGTTCAAAACAGGTGCCCAGTAAATATTTCTTGAGTAAGTTAAATGAATAAATATGTGTTAAATTAATCAATTGTTTTAAGGATCATATTAAAAAGTGGTAGATGATGGTTGAGTAAAAAGGTGTGACCACACAAAAGTACTCTATAGTGTATAACAGCATAAAGAAATTCAAAACTATCATGCATCTGCTTCAAGGCCTGATGGGAAACTCAATCTATCATTTTTGAACTAAGTAACTATCACAAAGGGACCTCGAGTCCCAAACACCTAACACTGTCAGTTCCATGAACAAATGGAGTCTATCTTATCCAATACTGAGTCCCTATGACTTAGCACAGAGCAGAGCACAAAAACACACTCAATATTTGTTGAATATGTTAAGTGAAATGAGCTGAAATAAACTGTGACTTACAAGACATTTGCATGTTAAGGATTTCTGAGCAAGAATTCATCCACTACTGTTCTGGAGAAGTATCTTATTTGATCTGCATGTTGTTTCTCTAAATTTTGAATTTTTTACCAACATAAGAATTTTAATATAAAAATATATGTCATTTAAAAATTCCAACTTCCACATTTCTTTGAAATAGTAGAGAATCGAGAAACAGAGTAACTGGGAATAATGCCAGTGAGAATTTATCTGGTGCTTGTGGAGCTATCTTGTTTGGATGAGGCATGAACTCCACAGTCCCTACTCAGCCAGTTTCCTGCATCCTCTGCAGATATTTGACTTTGGGACCCTGATCTAAAGCATGTTGAGGAAGAAGCAAGAGAAATAATTTGTGATTAGGAGTCCTGAGGCTCTCTGAGATTCTTAATAATTTGCAGTTTAAATCCTTTGCCTATTTTTTAACAGAGAATTTAAAATGGATGGGGAGAAAAACAACTTTAAAAAATATTTGTCTTTATAAATAAACCTCCAAATACTCCCAAACCAGCCAAGCAAGCTGAAAATAGTCTGGTGGGGCTGGTTAACTTGTTCTCCACATATTCTCTACTGGCCTGTGAGGAAAAGAAAGGATGCCCATGAACATGCAGTCTAGAAAATGCTAGAAGAATGTCTTGTGTGACAGTAAGATCAACAGGCACTTTAAAAAAGTGGAGCAGTTTCATTCAGAGTCTGGCATCTGACAGTCAAATCACTCTTCCTTGGCTTAGCCTTGTCTGTAACATAAAGAAGTGAAAACTACTGAGAGTCGTGGAGAATCCAAGCTTCCTGGGAAATCTAGAGTCATTTATGTGTGGGTAGAACCCTAGAAGGTGACATGAAAGATAAATAATAGCTATTGAGATGGGATAAAATAGATTCCAAGAGTAGAAAGCAACCTTAGAAAGCTATCTCCTCACAGTTGACAAGAAGGATTTCCTGAGGGCCTTATTTAAGGAAATAAGAAAAAACAAAGTGTGTCTCCAAGCATATACATTTGATTTTCACTGGGACATAAAACTCAGCAATTTATCCTTAAGCAATATTCAGACTGAGCTTTATCATTATGCCACGAGTTGTTCTTGTTTAATTTTTACACTCTTCTTGTCTCTAGTCCACTGTTTATTGGTCCAGAACCATCTCACAATAATATGTTGAGTCAACAGGGAAAGATACAAAGCTGAGGGTGGGGAAAAATAAACTCAAGAAAGGGCCGAAAGTCAAGTGGCTCTGCCCTTATTGCCTAAGTCTGGGAAACAATTTTATTCCAAACAGCAATGGATCCAGTCTCCATGAATCTAAGTTAGGCTCTTTCTGAAAAGCTCTAAAAAATGTATTTCAAAATGTACAGTTAGCCATGCATTCATTCAACAATGTTACTGTGTATCAGGCATCATAAGGAACAATGCTGAAGCTCTTACAATCTAGGGGTATGGATAAACATGAAATTATAATGAAATACAGTGAAGTATATGGTAGAAGTATTTCTATGGCAGCTTAAAGTTCGTTATTATGAGGAGAGGGTTTGGTCGGGAAAAAGCTTCCAGTAGGAGCAAAGTATCATGGTTGATGCATCTGATGTCATGGATATCTACTTTGTGCTAGGCACTGCCCTTGGCTCCAGGCCAGCATGCTGGGCTATGGTGCCTGCAGATATTATAACATGTGGCATAGTTAGGCAACTTGACTAGTCCAGCCCTGCTGAAATAAGGATGTGTGAGTGACGTGGGAAGAGATGAGGATGAAGGGTAGGCAGGGCAAACTTGCCACAGTAGAATTCAGACACTTTTTATTCAGGCTAGAGCAAATGAAAAGCTTTATGCAGATATGACAAGTCAGTTCTGGGTATTAGAGAGATCCCACTGGATGCTGTGTAGAGAATGGACTACAAAAGGCAAAGAGTAGAGGCAGGGGACCAAAAGAAGATGGTCAAGTAATCAATGTAAAAATAGATGACTTGATTTCAAAAACTACTATAAAACTTAGTAGTAAAGACAATATGGTTTCAACATAAGGACAGGCATATAGATAAATGTGATAGAACTGAAAGTACAGAAATAAATCTTTACATTTACAGTCAACAGATTTTAAACAAAGATGGCAAGACAATTCAATATGAAACGTAAGTCTTTTCAAGGAATGGTGCTGGGCTAATTGGATATTTACACACAAAGGAATGAACTTGAGCCCCTATGTCACACCAAACACAATAATGAACTCAAAGTGAATCATGGACCTAAATGTAGAAGGTAAAACAATGAAACTTTTCAAAGGAAACATTGACTTGGGATTAGACAGACATTTCTTAGATATGACACCAAAGTGCAATCCACAAAAGAAAAAAAAATCAATAATTCACACCTCATCAAAATAAAAAATGTGCTTCAAAAGGCATCATAAAGAAAATAGACAACCCACAGATGTGCAGAAAATATTTCAAAATTATACATGCAATGAAGGACTTGTACCCAGAATATATAAATAATTCTCACAATTCAACAATAAAAAGACAGATAACCTAATTTGAAAATGGGCAGATTGATGGCACATTTCTTTAAAGAAGATATGTGAATGGCCAGAAAACACATGAAGAAATGTTCAACATAATTAGTCACTAGAGAAATACAAATCAAAACTACTATGAGTTACAACTTCATATCTACTAGGATGGCTATAATCAAGATAATCACAGGTGTTGGAGAAAATATGGATGAACTGGAGCATACACTGTTAATGGAAATGTAAAATGGGGCAGCTGCTTTGGAAAACAGTTCGGCAGTCTCTCAAAATGCTAATCATAAAATTACCATATGATCCAGCAATTCTACTCGGAGGTATCCAAGAAAAGTAAAACATATTTCTGCACAAACACTTATGTACATAGCAGCATAATTTATAATAGCTAACAAGTGGATATGACCCAGTGTCCATAACTGGTGAATGAATAAACAAATTGTGGCACGTCCATACAATGGAATACTGTTCAGTAATAGAAAAGAATGAAGTACTCATATGTATCACAACATGGATAAACGTTAAAAACATTATGTTATGTGAAGGAAACCAGGTACAAAAGACTACATTTGTATGACTCCATTTGTAGAAAATTTCCAGAAAAAAGCAAGTTTATGGAGACAGAAAGGAGATTAGTGGTTGCCTGGGTCTAGAATAGGAACAGAGTGTGTACAAATGGGCACCAGAGGTCTTATTTGGCATAATGGAAATGTTCTAAAATTGGATTGTGGTGCTGGTTATACAACTGTATAAATATGATAAAAAATTATTGAGCTGTGCCCTTAAGATAGGTGAATTTTATGGTATACATAAAATAAATAGTAAAGCTGTTTGACTAAAACAAAACCAGATGAGTGGAAGGAAGTAATGTGAACCAACAATAAGGAAATAGCATCAGCAGATCCTGGCAACCAAAAGATTAGAAGAGTGAGAGGCAAAAAGAATTCCCCAATTAAAAGCAAGGACAATACTGGTCACAAATGTTAACTGAGCAGCTATTATTCACCAAACACTGTTATATGTCTAATATAAAGCACTGTAAGGTTTTCATAGAAATCTTATTAGATTCGGACTATTATTATTAGTGTTTTACATATGAAACAGCTCTGCTGAGGCCCAGAGAGGCTAAGCAATTTTCCGAAGGTCACACAGTAGGTAACCAGGAAAAGCCATTGTGTAGCTAGTAGGACAAGAGGAGGAATGAGTTTCATGGGCTGTCCTGGAAATTCAACATAATGCTTGATAATCCTCTGCTTGTGAACATTCATACAGCCCATCCTGACTCATGGGGAGAGAGAACACTCACACCTCTTCCTTTCTGTGGACTCTGTGGACTCTGGTCAGAATAAGTGGATCCCAGCTTTGCTTTCACTTTCTGCAGGGACGTCCATTGACAGATTGATTATTTCTGCCTGAGGTCATCCGAAACACAAAATGGTAGGTCAAGGTCAATAGCCCAAGAGAAATTTAGAACAATTAGAGTGCACTCACTAGTGAGAAGATTCTTAAAAGACAGTTCACAGCTTCCTTCTGACAAGCAGCCAGAAATAGCCACAGACATGGGATGGAAACTCACTTCTTCCAGCAGGAACCAGAAAGCCATATATTATCTGTTTTATGCTAAAAAGTTGGCCTTGAGAAACTGGTTCTCCTTTGATCATTATTCACACCTGAATATTATTTCATTTGGATGATGATGCTGGAAAGCAACACTGACATGCTTACTGTGTTTCTTCAGCAGGGTTTTACTTGTGCAAGAAGTGTACAGGTGAGCACTGCATCTCTGATCACCTTGGCTGGTTGTGGGAAAGCCCGTCCACCAGACTCTGCTACCCTGACCGGGCGCACTGCATGGTGTGGGTCCCTCTAGTGCTGTTCCATCTCTCTGTGTAGCTTTGGGCCAGCCTCACGGCCTCTCTGGGCAGAAAATGAAAAGATGAGGTAGGTGGGTTCCAAGATATCTTCTAGCTTAAAAGTTCTTCTCTTCTATTTTAGTCTGTGAAACAGCCTAGCCTAATCATTGATAAGTCTACTAGGTACTATAATAAGGCAAAAAATAATAATGTGAAGCCTGATTCCTCACCTTGTAGTTAGTGTATTAGCTCCCTGTGGCTGCTGTAATATATTACCACAGAGTGGGTGGCTTAAAACAACAGAAAAGTATCCACTCCCAGGTGTAGAGGCCAGAAGTCTAAAATCAGTGATTTTGGTAGGGTTACTTCTGTTCAGAGACTCTGAGGAAGAGTTCATTCCATGCCTTCCTGCTGGCTTCTAGAGGCTGCTGGCAATCTTTGGCACTCTTTGGCTTACAGACACATCATTCCAATCTCTGCCTCTGTCTTCACATGGTGTTTCCATGATGTTCCACTCTATTTCCCAAATCTTCCTCTCCTTTCTCTTACAGGGACACCAGTCATCTGAGTTTGGACCCACCTTAAATTTAGGAGGATCTCATCTCTAGATCTTTATCTACCTCTGCAAAGACTGCTTTTCCAAACAAGATCATAGGCACAGGTCCTGGGGGTTAGGGTCCCATTTAGTGGGCTTTACTGGCTTTATTGTCTTTCCACCCTACTCATGTCTATTTTTCTGCCTAACATTAGGACTTGGGCATATCTTTCGGGAGACAAAATCAACCTGCTAACACAATAGCTAACATTTAGTGAGATTTAATATGTACCAGACATGTTTCCAAATGTTTCAGGGGCATTTTCTCATATAATCCATACAGCAACCTGGTATGGTAAAAAGATATACATTTTATAAATGAGGAAACCAAGAAGTGAATGACTAGCCCACATCACTTAGCTATTAAGCCAGGCATGCAAAATGCCCCTAGCGTTCATACAGGCATAACCATGTGAAGCGCGACTTCATGCACATTATATCAGATTGTATTCATTCAGTCATTAACAAACAACACAGTAGGCCCTCAATACATAATTATTGAACACACAATGCCACAGGCTCTGTACTGGACACTCAGATGCAGATGCCAACAAGATTCTAATGGACCCTGGTCAAAATCAGAAATGGCTCTTCTTTAGCTAGGTCTAATTTAAAACCAGCAAAAAAGACAAAAATTCAAGATTCCTGGAGTCAGAGATGTGAAATCAGACAGAGGGTTATTCTCCAGTCCATTTTTTCCTCTTTTAATAAAATGGTATTAAAACAGAAACAGCACATGGTGTCAGCCCTCTGTGAAGTTTCTCTCTTTTTTTTCTCTTTCTCATGTGAGAGGGATCACTTTAACTTCATTTATTTGTGTGTGAGATGGGGGCAATCCCTAAGTTACACCCCACTAACAACAGTCTCCTGCAAGGAACCAGGGTACATAGAAAGGGGTTGTTTTAGACCTTTTTATAACCTCTTCTGGGTAGACAGAGTGACAAGTATGATCTATTCACAGCTCCCTCTGTTCATTGAATGAGGAGTTAATGTCTGGGTCTCTCTTCTTTGTTAGTAGTAACATTTGAAGGATAGCAGCATATGCCATCCCAAAATATGCCACTGATACATAAGGATTATTTTAAGCTGAAGGCAACTGAGGAGATAAAGGAAAGTTCTCTGCCCTCCCCTATTTTTTTGAAAGTATATATTAGATGTTTCTCAATTATTCAAAAGACTCATAGTGGATGGTTAGATTGGTGTGGGGAAATAGAAGGCTAAAGATAAGACCAACCCTTGGTTAATAACTTCAGTTTCTTCACTTTTTGCCAAAGCTGATGGTAAATAATAATGATAATAATGGTGATGACGACAACCGGATTCATTTTCTCCCTCCTTCCCAGGTCTCTTTCTACTAGGACTAGAAACAGGTGAATCAGAGATGACTCAGCAGAAGAAATAACTCTGGGTATTCTACAGTCCAGAAAAGGCAGGCCTAGTTAATTAGGTATAGGCTGGAAAAAACTGGGTTGCCACCTTGAATACAAAGCATATCCTGACAGAACACCCTCCCACCACTCTGCCTCCCCAAACACATTAGATGCATTCTGGAGAAGTTGTGGGTAATGCAAATAGCTGCATATTGAGTCATTATTCATTGACTTGCTTACACTGGCAGGGAAGTTTTCCCAGAGGAAGAAAAATGATCCTAAACTATGATTAAAACTCATACTTTAAGAATCTTAATAATCATATCAAAAAGCCTTCTGTATTTCTCAGTGCATGGGCATTTAGCTACCCCACAGCTCTGCAACTGAACAATGAATTCATATGATTGTTTTACATTCACTTACTACTATGTTTCTGTTATATCCAAATCTCTGATTTGATAAACAACCCCTGTCTCCCTTGAAGGGACTGATTACAGACTTGTTAGGTTGCCGAAATTATCAGGCTAGCACTCCCCGTGTATATTTGTCTTCAGTATTCCTGAAAATGGTAATGGGGGCCTCTAGGCTCAAAGTGCCTAAAACATATTTTCACCAAAATGTGGTTGCCATAATTAATTACAATACCAAGTTTCTCTGCTTTAGGCAAGACTTTTAGTAATTCAGTGTGATAACAGGTGCTTATCTCCCACAATCAGAAGCTCTCTCTTTCGATAGGAAACGAGAAAACAAGTTCATTGTTATATAATAAATGCAGTTCAGTAGACAAAAATCTTACAAAATGGAGCTCAGGGGGAATACATAAAAGATACCCATGTAAATTTAAAAATGCAAATAAATAAAAGCATTGTCACCTCTGAAAAAAATGTATAAAATTGACTTTTCCTGGGGGAAGAGGTGTTGGTGGTGGTACATTTTCATTTACCCACTGGAGAATTATGTAGTGAGCTTCTTCTGGGTGCTGGGCAGTGTCCCAGCTACCAGGGAAACAGAGGAAAATAGGACATGGGTCCTGTCCTCAAGGGATTGCCAATCAAGCAAGGGAAACATTTTAATGTGTAATTTTATGGGTAACATATATAAGTATATATATATATATATATACATATACATATACACATATATATAGGTGTATATGTATATATATTCTTCAATACACTTAATAAGTTGGGTCTAATGCAATGAAAAGCAAAACTGAAAATAGTTTCCGAAAATTTTCAAGATACGATTGAGATTATGAGCTTTTAGTGGCTTTAAACCAAATGCTATTCTGACAACTTGTACTCTTGCTGCTATCTTTAGACATAAGACACATGGGCAAAATTGAGATCTGCATATGTGAGGCAGCCAATATGTATATGTGCCATCATTGATCTAATGGCTGCTCTATCATTTCTCTAAGTATATCTTCAGACTATCAGCCCTTGAGAAAAAAATCAGAGGGTGGAAGGAGAGGGGGCATGATCAACTTAATTTGGGAATTACTGAATACTTTCTCTCCATCCTAGAGATTCATAACAAATTTTTACATTTCAAAAGCTGCATGAAGTCTTGCCTCAAAGAACCCTATTCAATTTATGAAAGCCAATCTTTTCCAAACTTAGTTGATCATGGATGGACTTTTTTGCGTAGCACCTGTTTGACATGCCATGGAACCAGTACTCCCCAGAACATTCTCTTGGAAATTCTGGAATAATAGATAACAAACATATATATCTGTTTGTCTTAAAAGAATATTTGTAAATCACTTTTACTATTGACCCCAGTGACACTTTACAGAAATTAAACTACCAAACACCGTGATGCATGTTTTCAGAATCTAATGTTCACGTGTTGAAGCAAATTGTACAAATTGAAACTTAAAAATAAGTAGGTCTGTAGGAAAGAATGACCTGTCATATGAAAGGTTATGACCAACTGCAAAAGAAAAAATGTTTTGCACAGAACAGCCAATCTGTCATTCAACAGCTTTATGAACTACTATGTGGTGTTTCCTGTTTCTTTCTTCTTGATAATAAACATGAGACAACTGTTTGAATCAATTACTATGTGATCACTTGGTTAGCTTCAAGTTGTCATGACTCCTTCAGAGAAAGCTAACACAACTCGGCAGAAGACAAAGTCAGCTAAAGGGAGCCATGTTCTTCAGTTATAAAGAAAGTGGCTATCCAGAGCCACGGGGAGTCCTTTAGCTTATTGGAATATATTCTAAGATCAATAAAGCAAGTCAAAAAATTTTATTTCCATTATGTTAGCTCCATAGAGAATGAGCATTTCTTTAGCCCTCTGTTCTTAGATAAGGCCTTTCTGTAGCATAAAGTCACTTAAAAATGGACCTCATTCTCAAAAGGTACTAGGTGTCAGTTATGCAAAACGAATAGGTCCTACAGATCTACTGCACAGCATAGAGCCTATAGTTAACAAAACCATGTTGTATACTTGTAACTTTGTTAAAAGAAGGTAAATCTTATGTTAAATGTTCTTATCACAAAAAGTTAATAATAATAATAATAAATACAAAGGGCAAGAAGACACTTTGGAGGTGAGGATATAGACCATGGTGATGGTTTCATGGGCACCTCCTTATCTCCAAAGTCATCAAATTTTATTTGTGAATTATGTATGCCTGTTGTAGGTCAATCATACTTCCATAGAGTGTTTAAAAAAAAAGAGAGATTGATGCAAAAAAAAGTATACACTAAAAGTTAAAAAAAAATTATGTATGTATACATATATTTTATTATCTGTATTCCCCATCCCCTATCCCACTAATTCCTTAGAAGATGCTAAAGTGTCCCAGAACCCCACCCTTCTTGCTCCTTCCCCATGGACAGTTTCTCCATTAAAATGATCACATTTGCACTTATAGTTATTAATGTTACTAAGAGTAATTTTCACTGTAGCTCTTAAATGAGATAATGCAGGTAACACATTTATAAATGCCCATAATAAGGGTTCCCTAAGTGTTAGCTGTTAGGATAATTTCACAGTGAATTACAATTCAATCCCTTCTTCACTCCTTTCATGACAACATTATCAGGAAGGTGTTATTGTTCTCCCCATTTTACAGATAAGGGAGCTGAAGTTCAGTGATAATTTAAAAACTTGAAGTAAAAACCAACCAGATACAGATCCTGTGGATTATTTTAAGCATAATCAAAAGCCAATTTAAATACCTATCTTCTTATAATTCATTAAACTCCAACTATTATAATCTTCCTTTCACAAATGAAGAAAAAGTAAGCACAGAGGAGTTCAAGAACTCATCAAGGTCATATACAGTCAATGGTGGAGCCCAGTGTGATGGTCAGCTTTATGTGTGAATTTAAGTAGGCTCTACCCCCAGTAATTCAATCAAACTCTAATCTAGGTGGCCTTGGGAAGGTATTTTATAGATGTGTGTCAAGTCCATAATCCACTGGCTTTAAATAAGGGAGGTGATTCTGGATAGTGTGGGTGAGACTAATTATATTAATTGAAAGGCCTAAAGGGCTAAACTGATACTCCCCTGAGGAAGAAAAAATCCCACTTGGGTACTGCAGCATCAGCTCACACCAGAGCATTCCAGCCTGCTCTTCCCAGTGGGACTGCCCTGTAATTTTTAATTTTCCTAGCCAGCCCCCAAGTCACATAAGACAATTCCTTGCTATTAATTTCTTAATATGTATCTCCTATTGCTTCTATTTCTCCGGTTGCACCCTGACTGATATACTTGGATTCAAACCCAAATCTCTGTGTCCAAAGACAGAGTTCAGCTTTGCACTACTAGCATCATAGTTACCATCAAAACTCAACTCATTTAGGTCAATGGATCTAGGCTTCATCAGATCCCCCACTGACTTAATTAAACAGCTTTAACCATACACACCATAAATAAGCATTGCAAATATTATTTATGTAATACTACCACTAATTCTGAGATAATAACAGTAATGCTAATAATTAACACTCACTAAGGAATTATCATATTCCACCAAAGAGCCAAGATCTTTTAACTCATTCATCTTATTTAATGGGTGTGAGACATAAAAAGGTAAGATTCGCGATACAAGGAGGACTTTCCTCAGGGAGTAATCTAAAGATTAGCTGCACTGATCCAAGATATGAAAGCTGTCCATACGCCAAGGTATGCAAGCCCAAGTTCAAATCACTTGACAGGTTAGTTAGCGAGGAAATTCAGCATTGGATGGTAGCTAAAGACGATAAACCTTAAGCTTCCTTATTCCAAAATTCTGTCCTCTGGCAACTGACATACTTCATCTGCAGCATATTATTTTTAAACTGCTGATAAAACCGTTCTTGAATGAGTATGTGCATGCTTGGATTTTTTTTGTAAAATTATAAATAAATCAGCTAACCCTCTTCTCTTGTGGCTTCCCAGAAGGGTAACTACAAAAATCTACAAACAGACACTCAAAAATTCAAGTTAAATCAAAATTAGTTCTCAATTATCCACACTGATAGAGGAGCTGGACAGATCATCCAAAAGAGCAGTGAAGGGCCAAAAAATTTTACAGAGAACTAAAGTGAGGCATAGAGAGTAACTTCCCCAAGGCAGGGTCACACAGTGGGGACAGATAGATTCCAGCCCACACTGTTAACCACCATGCTATATACACTGCCTCTCAGCCAGACAAAAACATGAAAGTTGAATGAGGTGTTCTCTCAGGATTCTTTACCTCTTGTGTTCCACAATTTTATAATACAGCAAAAGTAGATCTATTAAATAGAAAATTCCTCAGAAGGAGTCTATTTGGAGAAATAGTCATCCTTTAACATCCAGACCAATGTCACCTCTTGTATGCCTAGACACATAGGACTGTTTATCCTACGTGGGATGAGGAGTGTTTCAAATCCCGGCTTTGGCACTCTTCATAGCACATTACTACGCTAGCCTGTCGTCACCTACTTGGTTGCTAACTCTTCTAGGTCAAGACCATGAGTTGTTCATCTTTATGTGACTCCAATAGCTGTAACACAGTAGGTGCTCAATAAATATTGTACTTATGCTCAATAAATACTGTATTTACAAGTATTTGTTAATAGTATATAAACTGCATAGGCATTGAGACACTTTCCAATTGTGACAACATTGGAGGGGAGGAATATTTAAGAATAAGGTATTACAATGACCTGGCCCCTTTGCCTGCCACCTATGAAGTCCCCTAGTCCCATACCTTCAAATTGTCTTCTTTTGACCCAATCCTCAGGACCTTGATTTTCCTGTTCTCGTGTCTTTAAGGTCCTTCTCTCAGGCCCTCATACCTCATGTTAGATTTCTGCTAAAATATCAATGATTCAGAGTCAACCACCATCTGTAAGGAGTTAAGGAGAAGTGCCTCACACCCAGCTCCCCCTGCACTGGCCACCTGTTCTTGTTCACAGCATTTTCTACCACCTGAAACTTGACAAATATTTCAATATGGCCTTTTCTCCTCTGTACAAATGACAGTGCTGTAAAGTCAGAATCCTTCATCTATGCATCTGTTGCTATATCCTCAGATCCTAGAATGGTGCCTGGCACATTGTAGCCAATCAAAGACCACATAGATAAATAAACGAATGAATAAAATACTTCTCATCGTACAAATATTGACAATGTTCCTTAAGGGGTTTGTTATGACAGCAATAAATTTAAATGTGAAACATTAGGTTAATAACATGAAGTCCATCTCTGGTCAGTTTCTTGGCCTGTGGCTTGTTATAAATATACACGTGCTTAACAAATGTTAAGAAAACTACCAATAGGATGTGAAGCTCATTTCTTTGCTATGATGTTTCGATATAGTGCTTCCGGCACTAAGAGGTGGTCCGAGTGAGATGAGTGTGTGGGATGCAGGGGAGTCTGTGGGCACACGGGTGGAGGGCCAGTCCCCTTAGTGCTGGGAACTAGGTAATTGTGTTACTGAAAATCTGCTTCTATGTGCTCTCAAGGTCAGGAATCCTGTCTCCTTCATCCAAGCCTTCAATGAGGGGGTCTGGCAGGCAGAAGGAATGCTTTATATGCTTGTTGATTAAATAAAGCCAGCACTAAACTCAGATGCTTCTCCCTGGCTCTATTTCAAGTTCGCCATGCCTGGCAGGTTCCCTCACCTGGGCCTTGGCAATGTTATAAAGCCAGGCCAACTCCCCTGGGAAGACTTCCCTCCTAGAACCACGTTTATAATCTGTACCTTCTGAGTATAATCTATACTTTTTGAGACATGTCAATACTTTTTAAATACACCCCACCCCAATATTTAGCAAACCCCAATTATGACAAGGAGGAACTATGCACAAATCTGAGCCCATTCCCTCTGCAAAATTTGGCATTTGACATTCAAAAATGCTATGTAAATGAATAATTAAAGAATTGACAGAAAAGCTTTTCTAAGAGGTGGGTGAGCACTTAGGAGGTACTGCCAATGCATGGCCATGTTGTTCTTGTCACTTCAGTAACTGATTGATATTAGAATTTTTATTTTTAGAGTCATAGGAAGGGAAGTCCAGAGACATAAAATGACTTACAGATGGTGACAACACATCATTGGTAGAAGCAGGAGAAGGCTGAGGTCCATTTACTCTGCCTCAGAAATCAGAAACTCAGATCTTAATAAATACTTGTCCCGTACCCTCTTCTGCAACTGCCCCTTGGATGATTCAAGATTACCACTGCCTATTCGCACAGTTGAGTTATCAGTAATGGTGAGTCATTAGTACCTAAATATCTAAATGTCTATCTATCTGGATGGGATGGATGGATGGATGGATGGATAGATAGATAGATGATATCTAGATAGATAGGTAGAATGAATACACAAAGGAACAATGGCCAGACCATATATAAAAATAACGCTTTGACCCACAACCTGCAGCAACGTTCCCAGGAACCCAACCACTTATTTACAACAAACCACCGAGGAAGCCAGCCGGCTCTGAGTCAGATACACAGGAAGCCAGAGTGCTGACTCTTGTGACCATCCAGAAAGTTAACAATAACCTCCCTAATAATCAGCCTAAATTTGTCAGGTCTTGATTGATAAGTGAGCTTCCCCAGCTTACTCCCCACGTCCCATTAGGGCCCACGAGAGAGCCACACACGCATCCCTGACCAATTCCATGGGTCCCCTCCTTCTAGTTCCCACTAGGAAGCTCTTCTTCTCCTCCACTCGCCTTTGAGTCTCTGCCAAAATGCAAGCAATGGCGGCTGGTTCTCTTACTGGAGCAGGCCCTGAATAAACAGGCTTGGCTTTGCTCACTGGTTGGTGTTGGTTTATTTTATGCACTGATATGGTTAGTACATAAAATATCTATCTGCATACATATATACACACATATGTCTGTAATTTATGTGTGTATATGTATATCCCACATACCAATGAATTATTATTTAATATTTTTCTTTAAATATATTCATTATAAAAACTTTTAATTGTATTTTTTATTTTATTATAGCAGCTGATATACAATATTATGTTGGCTTGAGGTATACAACATAGTGATTTGACTATTATACACCTCAGAAAATGCTCACTCACCACGATAAGTATAGTTACCACCTGTCACCATTCAGAGCTATTACAATATTATTGACTATATTCCTTATGCTGAACTTTTCATCCCTATAACTTATTGATTTTATAAGTGAAAGTCTGTCCCTCTATATCCCCTTTACCTTTCTTGCCCTTCTCCCCACCCCTCTCCCTTAGGCCAACCATCAGTTTGTGCTCTGTAAAAAATTTTAAATTTTATTTTAAAATTAATTTTCACACTTCTGAGACAGAAAAAATAGTAATTTTCTAATATGTACTAAGATAAATACCTATTAAATTAAATCTATTCATTCAGTTTTCGCCTAAAAATGTTCCACATACTACTAGTATTTAGTGTGTGTATCTTGGCCAAATGCTGAGTTTAGGAGTAAAAATCTGTTTGAATTCAACTTCACCCCTTGCCTGCTGTGTAGCCTCAGACAAGTGAGGTAACCTCTCTGAGTCTTGAGTCCTCAACTGACAAATCACAGTGATAATTCCAACTAATAGGCCTATGGTGACGATGAAATTCACTGGTGTACAACAAATACATTTATATTTAACAAATGCCAAGTGACAAAGAATGGGGAAAACTGTTGCAGCAGAAGGAAGTTCCTTGAGTTTGTTCAAATCCGAATGAGTATCTGGAGTCCACCATCAGTCAAGTACACAACAGCCAGGAAGCGCAGTGCTGACAAGGAAGAGCTATTTAAGCCACCTTAGCAGCATCACCAGATATGATCTACAGTGAAGGCTTTATGGGGACGGGAGGGAGGGCCAGCCCATGGTCATTTAAAACCAGTCATTATCAATACCGTGGGTTCAATGGCTGCATAGGGTGTCTTTGAATATTGGTCAGAATTAATGTGAAGAAAGGGAAAAATATTCAGTAGATGACAAAACAGTCCAGAATATACCTTTGCACATTTTCCAGAAAGACTGATCTCTGTCAAAAGCTTTAAACAGACCCTAATAGTATGAATTCTGGAACAAGGAAATTACCTATTACATAATAGGTGTGTGTGTATGTATAATTATTTTTTAACAATGTTGTGGTAATGTGGGTCAGCCTGCTTTAGAAAAATGGCATAATTAAGGTGGTTTGATGCCAACTTATTTCATAAGTAATGGTACAGATTAATAAATCAACTGAGATGCATTTAAATGATGGGCAGGGGGCTTCATTTCCTCTTGGGGGAGCTTAGAAGCAGCACCAGCAAGTAAGGCAGATGCTCCCAGGGGCACAGACTCCTGATTCATTGATGCAAAGAGAATGCAAACAGCCAGGCCACCCCAAGATGGAACAGAAAGGGCAGCATTACTAGGGGGTCCCCCAGCGGAGAGGTAGGGAAGTTCTGTTCTGCAGAAAGAAAGAAACCACCTTGGCAACTTCAGAGTAAAAAGCTGGAGCACCAGGAGCGACATAAAGCAAAGTCAGAGGTTGTCTCTGTCCATGGACTCTCAGTCCACATTGAGGGGTGCTCCCCACCAGGCTTCATGAACAGGGGAGACCACAGCTCAAGGGAAGCTCAGGACCATGAGATGTGGCTCAGAACCCCTTTGCCCAAGGCTCTCTTTTCCCCTCCTGTGTCCTGAATTATTCTTCAGATACAAGTGATAAGATTTTGCTTTTCAAGAGAAATAACCTTACAGCCACCTATAAAATATTTGTTTTGCCCTATCAATACCCAGTGTCTATTTTCTCCTATCTCCCTCAAGCAAATTTCTATCCAGCAGGCCACTCTTCGTGTCCTAACATTAAATGCCCTAACTTCCAAAGTTTGCTTGTCTTCATTTTTCTTTTTTGTGTGTGTTTCCTTTTAAAGTGGAGGCCGATCCTATCAGTGGATATAATAATAGAACGTTAACATGGCAAAGAAGTCCTGGTTATCACCTAGCTCAAGTTCTACAGATAAGTAAATGGCCACTCAGGCAGGTTTATGTTCTACACATTCTCAGGCTCTAGGATCCGCCACTGAGACTGCATTTGCCTTACTGCACCCCGCTGGAGAGCCAGGGTGGTGGGGTGCTCTGTGGATTTCTCAAAGCTGTGCCTGCTGCTTAATTCTGCACATAAGAATAAGGAAGCTTAATTAAAGAAATAGGAGATGGGGTGGGGGGTGGAGGAGTGGGAAAAGGAGCATAGCATAATAGGAGGAAAGGAGGAATGGACAGAACATTTGTTGAAATAGAAAAGCAAAAGAAAACTGGGGGTCTGAAACAAGGCAAACCCTTCATGTGCAAGAGGACCTGTCAGACTTTCCCAGAAACTTTGCAAGCTAGTATATGAAAGGAAAGAAAGAAAGAGTTAGAGAGAACTAAGCAATATACTACAGTATTATATATCAGGCAAAGTATTAATGTTAACTTGAAATAAGTTGAAGGACTCAAGCTAGAAAGGGAAGGAGGGAAGAGCTATAATTCTGTTTTGTTTATATGAACATCTTAATGACAATCAATGATACATAAAAATGTGTACATTAATAGTCTATATATAGTTAATAGTCTATATATAGACTATATACATTGACTATATAATTAACAGTCAATGATATATTTACAATTTAAGCATCATTGGTACACAACACAATAACTAATATAATGGGTATTCCCTCATACTGATTTAATTTTCTAGCTGATGTAACATGAAAATATCCAGGTGCATCTCTCTTCATGGAGTCCCATGAGAAGGGCTTTTCTCTGAGGGCAGGGGCCACATCATGTGCGTCTCTGCACATGAAAGGCTTTGTGCAAAATGAGAGCACAAAAAATATTCCTTAGGTGACTCAGTGATCTCACTGATGAATAGGAGGAGGGGAGTAAGAGTTCTAAAACGAGGCCTTGCAGGACTTTTTGCCCCAGCAGCTTGCATGCAAATAAAGTGCTAAACCCTGTCAAGAAATCAAAGCCACATTTAAAAATCAAATGAGATCCCTTTTTTTATTGGAAGGACTTGGATATGGATCTATGGTCCACTAGTGCATGAAAGATGGTCCAAGTTCTTAACAGCCAGATCCTGTAAATATGGATGACAAGCTCCTGAATTACACAGAAAAGGCAAAACTCTTGGCCTCACTGAAAATTCAAGCACTTCCCTTTTCTTACTGTATTTCAGATTACTTCAGATTTCAAAGCAAACTGCATATTTCACTTTAAAATCCACACCCACTAGTCTTTTCTGCTCATGTTGTCAAATACGCTTCTCTTGTAATAAGAGGCTTTGTAAGTGCAGACTTTATGTATCCTATTGTTTATCACAGGTCACACTTTTAAGAGCAACACGCATTGGCTTACAGAGGATCAGTCAAGGAAACAGACCTGGGTTACATGAAATTGAGTCCAAAATTCAAGTTTAAAAGTTACATATTCTCTTTGAATGGCAACTGAAAAAAAAAGTACAAAACACACCAGCTCAGCCACAGAGCAGGAGTGGGAGGAGGGGAATTGGCAAATCTCTGAAAAATAAAGCTGCATAATCTGCGGTATTTCAGGCCGCCTTTATCCTCCAAATCCCCCATCTTTGTTTAAGCCACAAACGGACTCCATAAAAATCAGCTCACTGGCCTCCCCTATTATACACCTCCCTGCCCAAATCAAATGAAGCTTTGGCTGAAAAGCTGATAAAAAAAAAATATGTGCCACAACCCGACACAAGAGCAAGCTGATGTATTTAAAAAGTGGTTATCATTTCTAATTCCTTCCTTTCTCTCCAGGGAATAGATCATCTTTCTAAGGAGCCCACAAAGCTCAGGCACTGAGCACACTTCACCCCTTTTTGTTTTGAATAGGGGTTTTCTATAATCACTACTACATGAAGCGTGTCATCATTAGCATCGATTTTTAACACTTTGGGAGGGAAGTAAACAGGTGTAGTGTAACTGCTTAATATCAGGACATAACCAAGACCACCTGCTAATATCTGCTCCTCTGCTCTAGTTTTTCCTGGAGGAACACAATCTTCTCATGCCAAAAACATCGCTGGCACAGCACTACCCCATACTTCAGGTCTATTCTGTTTCATTTTGTTTTCATTTTTTTGGTTTATAATGAATTCTAGATTCTGGCCAGCAACACCAGAAAGAAATATACCCTTCTCGGCTTCTCTGTCCAGGCATTTTTTTCTGATGACTGGCATGATGGGGGCCCCAAGATGCCTGGAGTCCATCTCTTTTGTAGCTGAAAGTCCCCACTACAAATCTCAGTGAACCTTACAGAACCCCACGGCACCCCAAATCTCTGCCTCACAGTCCTTACAGTCACCACAGTGTATATTGTCTGATCTTTGATTCATGCCTGTCTCATCTGTGACCCTGTGGCTTCAAGGAGGAAAGAGATCGCTATTCATCTTGGAATCCTCCATGCCCAGCCCCATGAGCTAAGCATGATACAGACTCAATAACTGTACCACTTACTACATTTTAGATTTCTTGTAATAATACTATTAGCTAGTATGCACAGAGCATGTACAAGCCAAGCACTTCACACAAATTATCTCATTTATTCCTCCCCCAAACTCTCTAAGGTGGCTACTTGTATAATCATCTTCTGTTTTAGAGGAGAAATGGAGGCTGAGAGAGGCTAAGTCACTTGCCCAGATATTAAAGCATGGAATAGAATCTGGGTTTGAATTCACTAAGGCTGACTTCAGAGCACAAGGGCTGATGACTCAATAGACTCATCTTCTCTCATATCGCTTCCCACACGGGGCCAAGAAATCATCATTTGTCATTGTAATGCCTGACACTAGGTACTAAGCTCCCTTGTTCTGAGAAACACAACATACGTACAACAACACTGTTCTGTCAAATAGTGCCATTACGATCACCCCCATTGACTGTCAAGAGCACTAAGGCTTAAAGTCTAAGTGAATTCTCTGAGGCTGTAGGGAATGTAAAAAGCAGAGTTTAGCTTAAACTTCTGTTTGTTGGGCAAAGCTTTCCAGTGCTTCCACAAGGGAGCTGAAATTGAAGAGAGGGAGGGTAAGTCATGATAAAATAAATAAAAGAATTGTTCTTGGCTACCAAAGGGAATCAGATAGGAATGGGGCAAAGAACACACATAGGAGAAAGAAGACAGAGTCAAAGAAAAGAGTGTGCTGGGTTCACAGTGGGACTCCAGGAGGCATTTTTTGAACTAGAGTGAAATGAAATGGAGTGGAGTGGAATAGAATAGGTTGAAACAGAAGGGAATGGAATCGACTAGATGGAATGGAATTAAAATACTTGACCAACTCTACAGCTGACACAAGCCTATTCCAATTTCTGGCACATAAGTTCACTCATTATAAGAAGAGGCACTGACATCTTGCCTGCCCCTGTCTCCTACTGCACGTGAACAAGGAGGTTATGTGAGCACATGGCAAGATGGTGGCAACCTACAAACCAGGAACCAATCATCCAGAACCCTGACTTTGGATTCTCCAGCCTCCAGAACTGTGAGAACATAAACTCTTTGTACTTCGTTATGGCAGCCTGAGCAGAATAATACATTCACACTCTCCTAAAAGGCCTTTGAGGGCCACCTCAGCCTGCTTCAGTTCCAAATGCCTTGGTCTGGCTTGGCCTAGGCTGTCTTTAACTGGGAACATCCTTTGGGAATATTTTTTGCCCATCTGGGTCTGCCTGCTTAACATTCTAAAGCAGTCAGCTGAGGAAAGCAAACCAATACAAATCCAAAACTATCTGAGGCAAATCTAGCTCCTGTTTCAAAACCTACCCAGTTGCCCTTTCAAACTGTAGGTGAGATTCCTAGAATGTCCCATCAGGAATTCAGAGGCCTTGCCTTGAGAAGCAGATCTGTTCCTTCAAAGCAATTTTGCATAAGCAATTTAGCCTATCAATCTGAGTTGCTCAGATTTCAATCTGACTGATTATGGATTAGAACCTGCTGCATAGAGGAAAAAAGTCTCTCTCCCTGAAGAACCACTGTTTTCAGACACCCAGCTTTATGACGTTCACCTCCCAGAATTTTCATTGCCTTTGTACAGGAGCTTGGGACTTGGTTGGGGCTTTCTTTTATAAATGCAAATACAATTATTACTTAGGCACTTCAATACATCCTAAAATGGTAAAGGACAATACTGGGGCACTCAAAATAACAATACCTTCCTTTTTATCCCCTGCCGAGCTCCAAATGTTAACTTCATTACTGTGGATTTGAGCACAATGCTCTTTGCCACCAAAGCTTCTATTCCAGAGCCCAAGGAACCTGCAAATGCTATATGATGTATGATTATGGACCTACATCAAGCAAATCCCAGTGGCTCAGTATACTGTTTTTCTACTAATTCAGTCCCTCATTAATAACCTTAATTATTATGCATGAATAGAATAGGATTTATATAGCGCAGGAACCTGAAATTGCCGTGCAAACTCATTACCGTCTCCAGCTAGAGTTCTATACAGAAGCCAAATTGGAAAATGTGAGAAACTGCCTAGTACAGAAAGTTGTATTTTGATAGGAGAAAGCTGGAATGGTTTCTCTTCCGTTTGGACACATACACGCATCTGAAGTATCAGCTGTTAGGGACCAGCAATGGGGAGTGGCAGGTGGAGTGGGATGCATTCTTCCCTGAAAATGGGTTTCACAACAAAGAAAGACCAATGTAAGTTAAAAATGAACACAGCACTTAGAAAACCGAATTATGCAAATCCATCCACTTCCTACCTAGCTACTGTTTCTTTACACTGGCTGACTCTTTAAGATTGGGGAGAGAGGCAGAGGGGGGTTTGTAATCTGCTGGGTTAGCTACAGAGGTTACACAAATCAGAGTTGGGAAACGAGCCTTGACCAGAACCAGACACACATTTTTAAAAACCACCAGAACAAAAACAACAAGGACAAGGCGTCAGATTCAGGCCCCCTCTTAGAGGAGCATTCAGTGGGAATGTAACAGCACAACAAAAACCCTCCAATATCAAATGAGGCTGCCTGCTACCTGGATATAGCTTATTTTTCTACCTTTAATAATAATGCAAGGCAGGAATAAAGAGGGATTTAATCCAATCCTGTCACTCATGGTTATAGGGCATATTGGAATGGCATAAAATTTAAACCTGGGAAAGATGCTTTGAGCAGCATAATTTAGATGGATTTTAACAAATATCCAATTACTGTATGGGAATACTTGGCCTTGGATTCTTGAGCAGTTCTGGAAGTTCTCCTGATAAATACAACGTGCACAAATTCAGTCTAGGAATTGGTCTTGGAATTAGGAATCTGGCAGCCAACAGAGCTGGAAAATGACTCTGGGTTATGAAATCCAACATCTACAACTCAGGGTTTAATACGTCTGCCTCCTAGAGAAGCTTTGGGATATAACGAAATAATGAAAGAGAAGGCCATGTGGAAATAGCACTGGGTAAAAACTTATTTGAGGGGCACCCGCAAATCCAGGACTTGCTCATTTTCCAGTAACCCACAAATAGGATGAACGTAGCCTCGTGGCATGGCAGGCCCATACGAATACTGTGTTCTGATGTGATGTTTTACACTGTCTTCACTATCATACACAAACTACCCAGTCACCAAGGCAATAATTAACTTCATTTTGAAGTTGCCTAATTATCATGTTTACTTTTCACATTATCATCACATGTTGGCCTATTTCTTTAAAATATTGTTATTAGTGGTAACAGATAAGATAAATAAGAATCTCAACACTTGGGAGAGGTGGAACTGACGAAGATAATATGTTTTTGGGGGGGCAGGCAGCCTGGCACAACGAAAAGACAACAGGGTTTGGATTCAGGACAAAACAAAACAACAATCTGAGTTCCAAGCATGACTTGGCCTTAGTTTTCACATCTGAAAAATGAAAAAAATAACACTCACCTTTCTAGCATTACCCAGTGGGTTAGAGAGATGAGATGCTTTCTGTGATATTCCTAACCTAGTTTGTGACACACAGCAGGTTCTCCTTAAATGGCTGTAATGATAATGACAGTGGCTAACAAAACTGGCCAGTTGTGTCAGCCTTTAGAGCCAGATGTTTGAAAGCCCCATACAGTGAGCCAGTTTGTCCCCTGACTGTATATTTAATCATGTTGGTAAGTAAGCAAATGAACAAACAAGGGAGAATGAATGCATGCATGAATGAAAATGTAAGGAACATCCCTTTCAGAGGACAACGTTATTAATCACTAAAAAGTTTAGAAGTTGAATCTCTGGTCCCTAGAACAGTGCCTGGTGCTCAGAATTTGTTGCAGTGAATAAAACGAAACTTTGTTTTTTAAAATTCCCAGAGGAACACTGTTGCCCTGATCGTGGCCGTTACCTGACCTCACAGCTTCACCTCATCCGACATGGAAATGTCCATCTGCACATGGCCCTCTCCTGACCAAACCCCTTCCCTCCCTCTGCTACTGGGGGCCTCCCTCCTCTCCCCACCTCCTCTTCTCTGTATTTCTCTTCAGTCCTTTTAAGAGAAGAGACCTCATCCATGGAGCTGGACTAAAGGGAGGTGCGGGCAGTGTGCCATGGCCTCCGGACAGCAGCCTGTGTTGTCCAGCAACACCAGCCATGGCAGGAGGAGGCAGCCCCAGCTTCCTGCTTCCTGTCCACCCTTCCTTCTCTCCTCCCACTCTCTGCATCCCTGAATCTTGGTTCTGGACAAGAACGGTCCCCCCTATCCAGCTGCTCCCTCGGGCTCTCAGGCTCACACATTTCATAGACTCCAACACACCTGCCTCATTCACCTGCGTGCATTTTTCTCTACCTTCTATCCCTCTCAGAGGATTACCAAAAAAAAAAAAGCAATCAAATAAAAATCTTTTCAAATAGGAAATATAATACTCACTGCACAGTATTCCCGAGTTTGTGCCCTCAAAAAACAAAGGCCAATCTTTACATTGTCTATCTACCTACATTTTTAAGAGGCTCTGTTCACCCTCAACTTGGACTTGCCTCTTTTATCTAATACCTAATGCAATGTAATATTTCTGCCGTACTTTGAAATGCATAGAGCACTGAGCAGGATGGGGTGTTAATGCCTTCAGTAGAAAACAATGGAGAAACATACTGAACTAAACATAGGGGAGACTGGCCAAGTCACAGAATCTTCTTGAATGCATACTATTAAACTCTTCAGGTCTGGAAATAGAATCTGTACCAAACCTTCAAATTCTGAAGTGTTGACAGTTTATTCTCCAGTTTGTTTTTTAAACCTCTAGAATTTGCCTCCTTTTGCTTTTAGGCAGTAATATAAAATGTGGCAGAAATTCCTATCAACAAAGACCTCCACATGAAAAGATATTCTACCAAATATTTAAATAAAAAAAAAAACACAAAAATGGTTGTTACCTGAGGTCTTAATTTTTATTTAATTCCCCCCAAATCAGAATTCAAAAATGTTCATGTTAGCCACTTTATGCTTGGAGTTACTTTTAAATATACATATTGACCATGCAGTTTTTTTTATATGTGTAAATACAGTGAGAATAGAAATATTTAAAATGTATTTTTTGTAATAATAACCACTGTTTCTAAGTGTACAGGAAAATGGACTTTCTTATATATTGCTGATAGGAGTTCAAATTGACACAAACTTTAAGGATCAAAACTTGACTGCATCTATTAAAAGTCTTTAAATATAACAATATTTTTAAAATTCTATATTACTTTTAGCCAGCAATGTTTCTCTTGTGAGTTTATTCTAAGGAAAAAACTAGTTTTGTTCACAAAGATTTAGTGATGGGATATTCATTAAAATGCAAAGAATGATAGAATAAAAAAATTTTAACAGACTAAATAGTGACAGGAGATCAATTAATTATATGAAGCTCATTCATAAAATAGAATATTACACAGGCATTTAAAGAGATATCATAAAAGAAAATTTTCTGACAAAAAGATGCTGATTATATATTAAGTGCAGATAAAGACAGCTTGCAAGCAGTGCATACAATAGTTCTGATTGTGTAAAGAAAAGTATTTGAACATGGAAAACAGAGCTTAGAAGTATATAAACCAATTATTAATTGTCTATGAGTTATGGATAAGTTCTATTTTCCCTTTCTCTATTTTTTTTTCTTTTCTCTATTCTTTTAAATCATCCTTAGTGAGCATATATTGCTTGTTTATTTGTTTGTTTCACAATTTACATTATCTCAAGGAAGGGACTTTAGAATAAGGACTTACAATTTCTGGTCATTCAGTAACACTCAGACAGCTAGTTCCTATATTCATTTAAATGAGTTTGTTTTAATCCCAGATCACATTCAATTTAGCATAATAGTGAAGTTCATTAATTAAGGTGACAGGTAGAGAGTCAAGCACAAGATTTAAATACCACGTTTAGAAGACCCAACCAATGGCACCAATATCTGAGTCAGTCAGCTGTTTGAGAGAGATCCATAAATGGGACACCATTCAGGTAGAGTCTCAGGAAAACGAAGTTAAGTCACTAGCTCTGTCACTGGATACATCACTATCTCTTACCTACCATCCCACCACCAACAAGGATGGTACAACTTTCATCAATGTTGAGACCAAAATAATGACAATATGGTTATATTCCTAAAAATGAAGAAGAGGAAGGAGGATGAGGAAGATAAAGAGGTGTGCTCAATGATAAAACATAAAAAGAGCTTTGAACACTGGAAATTATTTTTTTCTGTAGCCTTCACATGATATGTTATCCAAGACTAGAAGCTATCACCTAGCCTGATGACTTGATGTTTATTCCTTATGGTACATAAAGTTAATCTGTATTTTTCTGTACAAAATCTAGATTTACTTACAACAAATGGGAAGAGACACTTTTGCTTTTGCAGTGTCTATGAAAATGTTTAAGGCTACCAGAGGTGTCCTCAGAGGGAAGTGAAAATCTGGTTCATATGTATTAAGTACAAGGAGACAGAGAACATTTGGCAAATTAATGAACAAATGTTAGAAGTGTTAAGTGTAGAATGAATGAATATGTGAATAGATGAAATAACATTTGCAGTCCCATATTGAATAAATTCTCATCATGGATTGTTTACCCATAGTTTATGCAAATCTTTTCAATTCAGGCTGGTTGATATTTCTAGTAATTTGGGATCCTTTGATAAAGGGGGCAATGAAAAATTCTTCTAAATCAGAAAATCCTTATCATTTTGGAATACCCGTCCCAGAATCTCTGTGATAGAAGAAGAAATTAAAAGCTAATTAAAAAAAAAGAGAAAGAGACTGGAAGAGAGAGACTGCCTTCCAAGTCTTCCAAGTGAAACTGTCAACTGGGCTTCTCTTTAATTAAACCAATCTAGGGCACTTTCAAAATAACCTCCCTTCTGTATCTTGAATGTTGACCATCTTATCAGTTTCTGAAACTCCTTTTGACAATATAAATATTTAAAATTTTCTTTTGTAGATAATTTTTTGGAGGAGCAGATAGCAAGTACAAAGCAGAAAAAAGGGTACACGGTTGTGATTTTAAAATACACTAAAGCAACTTATTTTTGGATTGTATTTTATATCTGAATTCAAATTTTTATACTTTTTAAAATTGCAATTAAAACGCATTGTAAAAGCATGTGTTCATTTGTTGGATTATTTGATGGCGATTCTTTGAACATGAAATAAAGGAATCATGTGATAACATGCTTCAATTAGTATGATTAATGAAAATAAAATATAAAAATTTTAAACTCAGAATTGAAGATGGGAAAAGAGATACCACAGGTTTTATTACAAGACCTCAATAAATATTTGGTTTGGTGTTATTAGCACTAGACAACAACATTTTCTATTTGAAAGAAATCAGCTGTGTTTTTGATCCTCTAGGAGACAGTTTCCATCATTTCTTCTCCTGACAGATGCCCAGCTCTTTAAATTCTTTCATCTTACTGCATTTGGTTATATCCCCGGCTTACACTGCCCTAAACTGGCCACTTGTGAGCCTTGGAGGTTTATAGATGTCCATCACGATGTATTCTCTGGTAACAGTTGCTTAGCTACATCACAAATCTTTTGTTCTTTACCCATGGATCAATCTCACCAGGCCTCCAATACTGTGAGCTGTTCTTTTGATTGTCCCTCCATATCCCTCACCCTTCCTGCTGCTAAAATCAGTATGCCAGGTACTAACTCATGAACCTTCTACATCAGTTTGATTTTGTCTCATGTGATACTTGTCTAAGATGAATCATGCATTTCTGGGGCATATCAACTCCACAGGCTTCTCTGTGCCATTGGAAAACTGTGTTCTGGATGACCTTTTATTGATACATACAAATACGTGTTTTTCTTCTACACTAAAAGACACCATTATTCTGTCTTGATGTCTTAACTCTGTCCTACAGGCATATTCATTCATAGTTTGACAGACTTTCTAGTCCTAATGACTACTTAGAATATCTTCTTAATATAATCCATATATCTTACTTATACTTAAAAAAATCTTACCTTTCATAGCATAAATTTAATTTTCAGTAACAAGACCAAAATGCATAGCACAGCTCAGAAATATGACTCTCCCAATCAGAAATGCTACTTGTGGACCTAAATCAAGCCCTTTACAAAATGCATTAACTTTCTCAAGTAATCAGAATCAAAAACATAATTTGATAATTGATAGTAGTTACAATCAAGTTCTTCAAATTCTATTTTAGTTTTGATTCAGTTACACAGAATTATGGGACTTTATTCATTTCCAGGATGGTGAGCTCTGCCTCACAATGGGAGGTAGACAACTTCATTTTAGAAAACTGGTTTTTGAAAGATCTTCCTTTTAAAGCATGACAGTCTGTCAACATGTTACTCCCATCACTTTCAACTAGTTCTAGTTTATTCATTCAACAAATATTATTCAGTGCCAACTGCACTGTCAGGTGAAGTATTAGGTAGTGGAGATGAAGAGATGAAAAGACTGTAATCACTGTCTGAGGACACCTCCAATGAGGTCCCGGCTGAGCACTGCATAAACCGATAACCATGAGCCATGAGTGCTCTGCCGTAACAGATGCATGTGCTGTGTGTGACGAGCCCAGAGGCAAGGCAGCAACTAATCCTTGGGAGAGACCGAGAGAGAGAACTGGGCTGTGAAGAATGAGAACTGGTACACCAGGTAGAAAACACAAGGAAAGCATGCAGGCTGATTCTATCCCAAATCTAAAACTTCTCCTTGGCTGCCCGCCAGACACATGACAACTCTTGTGTTCACTTTAATCTGTCACTTCTCCCAGGGACATTAATTTCCCAAATTTTCTCACCCTTTCTAACTTCCTCAGAGAGGTTTAGCTTCACCCCCTTTCACTGCCAACTCTGTAGAGATTGTTTGAAGTCCCCAGTTTGCTCTCATGGCAGCCCATATATTTTTGCTCATAGAGCTTACTACAATGGAAATCAATGACTAATGAGTGTATCTTTATTTTATTTGCTCTCTAGCTGTTGAGAATCTAAAGTCTAATCATCCAGAGTTATCTGGAATCTAGAGTCTAGATTTTCAATTTCCTGAGGGCAGGGCCCATGGTGGTCTCGTTTCCTCATGGAAAAAATAAAAGCAGATGGGAGGGTACAGAGGGGCACAATGCAAATCTGTTGGATGAACACCTGAGGGAATAAGTGTGCCATTTCCCACACAAGGTGGTTTGGGGTCTTTTACCTTTAACAAGCTCCAGCTGGCTTTCTGTGTAGCTTATGGAATTGAACCCATATTTCTAGACTTTGTCCACTCTACTTCAGATTAGAGGGGGAGAGGCCTGAGGAGAATGACATTTTATAAATCACAGAAGCCCAGGACTTGCAATTCTCTGTAGGAAAGTGGGGAAAAGAAACAACTTTTTCAAGACCCTCAGGGTGACCACAGAGAGATTTGGAGTCCCACAAACAAAGGGCATGGGGCCAGGCCACACTTTTCCCGAATTGACTAGGTAGTACATTACAAAGCAGGCGACATTCATGGAATCAGACAGTCCTCATCCCATTTTCTGTAGGTTTCAGGTGCTCAAAACCCAACAGTCTCTTAAAAATCATGGAGTAATTCCTTAAAAACCAGTTCCAACCAAACCAAACCATGAACCATTTTCCCCAAATACCTTCCCTGCCTCCCTCGTATGCTTTCCTCTCTTTCTTCCTTGTTACCCCCTGCCTCACTTCTACCTCCGCAAACCTGAATTCTACCCATTGTCTCTGCCGTGCCTCCCAAGCTCCCAGCAGGAAATAACCTCTCTTTTGGGGCTCCACAGGGCACTTTAGCCTTGTGTGGTACACTTGTCTGGAAGTCTTGTATCATAACTGCACTGTTCTCATGCATGTCCCTGGCATGTGGAATGCTAAGATTGGTGCCCACAGTTCCTATCCCCTGGTGTATAAGCCCTGAATAATCCTTCTCCTTGGGTGTACACAGGACTTGGGACTATAATGGGATATCACACCATGATTAGATTACAAAAATGGCAGACGTAAATATGGTCCCAAAAGGGAGGTTGCTGTCAGGGTGGGCCCCACAGATCAGGTGAGTCCTCAATGTCAGAGAGATTGAAGGGAGAGAAAGACTCTTCCGTTGGCTTGGAAAGAACAAACTGCTATATTATGCAGGGGGCCTGGGACTAGCAAGAGACCTCTAGGAGCTGAAAACAGTCTCTAGTTGACAGCAAGCAAGAAGGTGGGACCTTGCATCCTAAAACTGCAAGAAGATGAATTCCATCAACACCGCTGAACCTCACTTGGTATGGCAGTACCAACTAAGCCCTTGATTTCAGCTCGGGGAGACCCTGGGCAGGGGAGGCAGTTAACCAGTGCCTGGATTCCTGACACACAGAAAATGTGGAACAATAAATGTATGTTGTTTTCAGTTGCTCAGTTCGTGGTAATGTGATATGCTGCAATAGAAATCTCAAACACCTATCAGATAGGTTGCTTCTAATTTTTTGCACATCATCATCAAATTCAGTGGATTTAGTGATGCGTCCTACTGCACTTGGCTCTGAAACATGTTAAAGATGATTTAAAGAACAAAATTAAATAAATGTGGTCCCTAGAAACCAAGTTACTCCTAGACTATATCCAATAAAAAAGGAGTGCAGAACTGTTAACTAGTCACTAAGTAGAGTCTTGTGTTCTTTAAAGAATCCGGAGACGAGACTTTGAAGCCAGGCTCTATCACTAACTAGCTGGATTGCCTTGAGCAAATCAAAGCCAAGTGAACTTGGTATGATACCTATAAATAATCACTGTAATAGCTACTACTTGTCGATAAACTCCCATGTATCAGGGACCATTGTATCAAATGCAAACACCACTGTATCACTGCCAGATAGACATTATGTTGACTTTACAGATGAAAATAGTGAGGTACACAGAGATTGGGTATCATAACCAAGGTCATGTGGTCATTGTGGGACAAGGCCATATTTGAAGCTTGTCTGTCTCACAGGACTGGGCTATCTGCCTTTAAAGTCGGGGTCATTATAAAGTCCTCTCTAATCCCGTCACCCTGGAAATGCAGACAGAGTGTGCGATTCCCACAGACCACAGCAAGGAGAGGCTACTACTACTCGTTCCCCTCAGAAGTGAGTCACCTTGGAGTATCTGGCAGCCCCCATGAACCCAGGCTGAGACAAAGACAGGGACCCAAGGCTCAGGGCATGGAGACTGCCCAGATTTAAGAATATGTTTACTTAGAACATCAGAAAGAAAGTCAAGCATGAACTTTCTGAGCTTCAGAGACATTCTCAGGGCCCATTTGGGAATAAGCATAAATCTTCAAATTTATCCAAAGTTTAGCAAATTCACAATGACAAATGTAACAGTTCCTCTAAATTGAAGTTCATCTCTTGGCAGCTTTGGAGGCTTGGAGGAAATGCCAGCAACAAGGCTTGGAAGGAAATAAATCTTTAGATTCCCTGAAAACATAGATAGTTATTGTGGAAGACATATGGAGGATTCCATACTGCAATGAAAAGAAAATTTATAAATGTCAGCTTTGTAGCAGCAATGTTGGAGGGACTTAAGCAATCCACACTTAACTGTGATGAGAAAGATGTGCTGGGGTTATACATTTACAATCAAGAACTACTTATTCTTAACCTGTGCTGTCTCCCAGAGGAGTGGCTGAGGAGGAAGGAGGCAAGTCTCCAGAATCTGAAACAAGAGATTAGATTTTTTTCATCCAAACTGGTAACATTTAAAGATTCTCTACTGATTAAAAAAGCTGCCAAGAGGCAGAATGGTAAAGGGGTCACAATACGGATGCCTCTGGCGGCCTCACTTTTTTCATCTCTATAATGCAAATGGTCCATATGACACCTACTTCCAGGCTCGTGGTGAGGATGGAATGAGGTATTGCCATCCAGTCCCTCTCAGAAAATATTAACCACGGGCCTCCTCTCTATCCCTTATGGGCAGGTACAGAAGCTTTGGAGAAGACACAGTCTTCTCCCACCATGAGCTTACAGATGGTCCTCATATAGACTGCAAAGCATTACCAGAAAACTTGTTAATCCAGGAGGTTTTTACTGGACACATTTGAAAAACACCAAGACAATAATCCACTAAGCATCTTTTTTTTTTTTGCAAACTATACTATCATACCAAGAATTATTCATTGTGGACTAAAAATTGGAATCTGCAATTGTGTCTCTTTTTAGGCAAAACCACAGCTAATACTGGAGGGACTTGGGTTTTTGGGTTTTGTGGGGTTTTTTTTCTTTCTAAAGGGAAAGGAGTTACACATAGGATTTCAATTCAAAACCTGGGAAAGTAGGAAAAGAAATGGTATCAGATGCATTCCTTGTTTCCCTGGGGATAGGCCATCTTCCTTTTCCTTCCAGAAGGCTCTGCATGGAGATCATGCCAATTAAATAGTGTCAACAGGTTGGCAACAAAGCCCAGAGCTAAGAATGGGAAGAACACAGTGGAAACACCAACTGTTAAGAGATGCATCAGGACCTCAGGAAAGATGCTACTAACATCTAACAAGAAATAGAAACTTCTTAGAACTTCCATAATGAATGGTGATGAGGTAATGCTGAAGATGGACCTAGATTTAATAAATCTTTTAATATTTCCACAGCTGGGGCTGCATGGGGCTGGTGGACCATTTTCTTAAATAAAGTATGGTGCTGGTCTGACATTAGTTTAACAAGGTAATTATCAAGTGAAAAATAGCTGCCATGCTACTGTGAACCTGAATAACAAGTCTCATAATTACTGGTTTTGGGCCCATCTTTTTAAAAAAAAATAATAGAGCCCTAAGTACTAAAGCATTTTATAGGAAATACATTTGGGTATGGTGTCGATAAGCATGGAGAACTATTAAGGATATAATTAGCCATTTATTTATATAATCAGTCAAACACTGTTTATCATGTGTCATAGTCCTATTGAAGAGAGGCAAATAAACATGGGAATGTTATTTTATGCAGGCAACCTTGAAAAAGTTGATTATTATTAATTTTCCTTAAAGCTTGAAAGTTGAACTTTCATAAATGCCTCAGTTGAAAACTGAGTAAGTGTACTTGACTTTATCAAATGCTAGTACTACTTCACCTATATGATATGACAAACATTTCCAGAGGAAATTTTACATTTTACATGGGCAAATATATCTCTCAGGTAATTAACTTTGATTTTGGGGCATTTTCAAAGCTTTCACTAATTTTGAAAGACCCATACAAATAGTCACCCTTTCACCGAGAGCTATCTCAAGTGGTTGGTTTTTATCTGGAATATGAGAGTGACACAGAGATGCCATGTGGCTCTGGGAGGAAATAGGCTCCTGGGCATCACTGACTAGACTCACCTCATAATTAGATTCTGGAGAATTCTTATATTTTCATTGTTCAGTGTAACAACCCATCCTGGCATAGCAAGTTATGTATTTTTCAAAGTAAAACAAAGACACACAAAATAAGACTATTCAAAGCCAGGACTAAGTAAGACACCTGTATTTTTAGAAAATCTGTTCAAATAATGTAAAGCTGTATTTGCTCCGATAATATGGAGAGCATGTCTCGTGAAAAGGGAGTGGCTCGATTACCACACTCCCAGGTGACCATACTTTCTTCTTCTTCAAATCTTCTAATTATTAGTGTCAATTGTTGTCAGTTTCCAGTCCTCCTAACTTATTGAAAAGCCAAAGACACATGTTGCATTAGGGAAGTTTTCATCAAAGAGTAGATTAAAGAGATAACCAGTTGGGAAGGGACCAACTTCATAAAATTAAACAAGCACACCATAATGGTTGTGTGAAGCTGATTCTCTTGGAATGAATAATAAAAAGAGAATACATGAAGACACCAGATTCTGTAAGCTCTTGAATTCAAATACACCAGGATGACTGCCTTGATTAAATAATAAATAATGAGACACACCCCGATGGGTGATTTCATTGTGGAACCATGACATTCTTAATGAAATCCACCTGAGAATTGCTTAATACAATTGTAGAAGAATGTTAATTTAACACAACTGCAACATATGCTTTCTTTTACTCTATCTGCATAAATAAGGTGCATTCACAACCTTGCCGAAAAAGATGCAAAAGGACAGTTAAGCCATACATTGGCTTGCAGAAAAGATGCCTTAGATTAGTTCACTGCTCTAAACAAAAACGTCACCAACCAGTATTACAAGAAGGAAACACTGCATACATCTCAGGTTAACACTGATTTTTCAAAATGCTTTTTGTTAGAAAATGATACCAATGTTACATTTGGATATAGAGTCTAAAAATATGGTGGTGAGCATTATTAAGGAAATGTTCATTAAGAAAGGCAGAGGGCATCTATATGAAAAGATCTAGCTACACTCTGCTAATAGTCGAAGCCTAGAAGCAATAGCTAACTAGATTTTAGCTCCTAATCTTCTTATTGCCAGGGCACAGAAAGTGACACCTGGAAAGCTCTTGAGAATGCTTCAGTAAATAGGTGTTTCAACTAAAATTTATATACAGTAAGATTCATTCGATAAGAAGATCCATGTTACCAGTTAACCTAGTTAACCGTGGGTGAGAACTTCTTAGTCTATGAAATTTGATGACACAGTTGGACTTACCAGGAGGCTGGCAGACTAACTATGTGGTGATATGCTCTACCAACCCAAGCCCACCAAAGGAAAAAAAAATCAGTCCTCGTGTTGCATCTTGGGTAGATGTGGCTGTAATTTGGTGTTGAAAATGTGAGTCTCAAGTCCTAGCTCGGTTTGCGGATAAATTTCCAAATTGCTCCACACTTCTTTTACTCTATAATACAAAATGAGTTGCTACAGCTTAAAATTGTGATGGTGGGAATTTATTAAAACAAGGGGAAAAGCCTATATGCAACAATGTGCCTGTAACTAAACATTCAGATGCCTTGGGTCAGATTTGTACTATTTGTACCAGGGCTACATCACTCAGTCCACAGATACGGACTGAAGACCTTATATTTGCAAGGCATTGTGGTAGTGTTTGTCAGGGCATTAGGAAACTAAAGGTTTTAGACGTTAGAGAGACGTCTTTGCCAGCCTGAGTCTTTTCCACTGGAAGCAGGTTTGATCACCACTTTCTCAATGTCCCGTTATATTTTGCTCGCCCTGCTCTTGCTGTAGTGATGCTGTTGCGTTAGAGGTGACGGGTTCTGTATCTCTCCCTCTCCTTATCCTGTAAGCTTCTGTAGGAGACACTCTGTGTGGGTATGCTCAGAGCCTGCCCAAACGCTGATCAATTACAGGAGGCCTGCAATATGGACTTTGGATTTAAATTCAGGCAGGCTTCAACTTGTAGCCCCACCCTCACCCTCTGCTGCACCGTTTTATTCTTTAGGTGGGGCTCATGAGTACAGTTGCGGAACATAAATAGAGGCAAGACTTCTGTGAAAAACAGGACCATGAAAAAAATCTCTTAGGGTTTTTTCCAAACAACGTATCATGCTCACACCCTATTGTAGCTGCTCTGGAATTGTCAAGATTTCCTATCTGAATGTAAACTGGGATCCTTCAGGAAGAGCTGCCAGGTTTAAGAAAGAAAAACACAGGATGCCCAGCTAATTTTAGATGTAACAACAAATACTACTGTAGCATTAAGTATGCCCAAGTATTGCGTTTGTATTCTTACATTTGATCTAGCATCCCTATATTCAAGAAGTGAATAAACTGGAGGTAAAGAGGGTCAGGTGAGATGTTTGTCAATAATTTTCTATTGTGCAAAACAGTTATCATCTCCAGCCCCCAGACAATAAGTTCTAGTAGCACCACCTGTCATTGTGATAATGAAAAAGTTTGCCACATTTGTTCTGCCACCTGTGAATGAGTAGGGCCATCTTGGTTTGAGAACCTTAGGAAGGATGTAGGAAAGGGATATACTTCATGAGACCAAGTGTCAAGAAACACATGTGCCAGGGTCCCATAAATATCTTAGTCACACAGAGACCCAAAAAACCCACACAACACCCATTTCCAGGTTAGTACCTCCTTCAGATACCCCAGCTAAGTTTTTAAGGACAGTCACAGGTCTGACTTGCTCAAGCTTGGATATCTGTTTTTATGAATTTTAACCCCAGGAGAAAAAGATCCAATAATTATCCCAGATTTCTTAACTGCTTGACTTATAAAGGGAAAATTAAAAGTAACCAAATCCTAAATACCAATTACAAATATGATGATATTTATACTTCAACTTGTATAACGCTTCAATTTTATTCAGAGTACTTTTCTATTATCTCCTGTGATCATTAGTGTGGTATTTATTAGAGATGAGAGAATGGAATGTCTGCTCCATCTATTGTTATGGCCAATTTGCAACTCTTGGTATCATCAACTTGAAACCACAGATGGGAAGAGATTCAGTCTCCTTTTACCCCTTCAGAAGTTTTCAGTCCAGACGTCTGTCAGTTCATCTATCAAGCAGGCCTTCTCTCAAGCCTTTTCTATGACCAGTCCGATATTTTATATTTTGTCACAAGAATACTTTCTTTTTGAGCTACTTAGTTGATTATGTCAACTTAAGGTAAGAGTTTTAAATAAAATGAAATCAAAAGTACATGGAAAAAAGTGTGATGAACTGCCTTCCTCTCAAGAACTGTCTGCCCCACTACAACAATGAGTAGCAAGAGTTCAGTGAGTTCTGAATGAATGAATCGGTGAGTAATGCAGGAACAAATGAATTTCAGATGAAAATCTGCTTTAGTCCTAACTTTATTCCAAATCTTGCCAGCCTGATAAAGACTGCTGTTTAAAAGGGTCAAGGGTCATGCACTAAAGTCACAACTTCAGAGGCTATAGCCACCCAGAAACCATTTAGTTCAGCTCCATGCAAAGGAAAGCATTTTCCAGAGTCATCTAAGTCATTATGCACCGAAAATGCCACAATCATCCAGTAACAAACCATCAGACTACTCTGAGGAGGCACATTCTCTGAGATAAATTTTTAAACGCAATCGAAGTCCATTTGCTTTCACCAGTTCCTCAGCAAATAAGACATAGAGCCCAAAGATGCCTAGGGCAGTGGCTGGCACTCAATAACTACACCAACAGCTCTTTGCTCTCTGAGCAAAATAGGGGGTGGAAACCTCACCCTCTGTTGGACAGGTATCATAACTGCAATAGTTTGGGACTGGTTGTTTAAATCACCATATTCCATTGATATCAGTTCTTCTCCCAATTGGTCATTACATTCTTAAGGTTTCCGTATAGAAAGACTATATGTCTGACTTGGCTTTGCCCAAATCCAGAGTTTTTCCTCTTTCGTGCCAAATAACTGAATGACTAATGGGAACTATCCTCTATTTTAATTCCAAATGATTGACACATTATAGGTTTAACTCCTTCTCTTAGTCATTCAACCGTTCATTCACTCACTCAGTAAGCATTTCTTGTATGCGTTCCATGGGCAGCACTAAGCTAAGGTGACATGCTATCTAATTCTCACAAGTACTCAATGATGATAACCTTATCACCTTGATGTTACATATGAAGAAACTGAGGTTGACAGCTTAAGCAACACGCCTAATGTCACATCGCATGCCTGGCACCATGCAGCTATGGTACAGCAAAGACTCAAAGTGCTTCAAAGTCTGTGATTTTGATCTCTGCTCCATAAATGAAAGACAAAAAAAAGAATGAGGAATTTCCAGAGGAATGAAGTTACTTTACAGAGGAAGAGCCCCACGATCAGCTGGCACATGTCACTTGAGGAGACTCAGGGTCTTCAAGCACGGCTAGAAGAACCTGTACCCTTCCAGATCTCAGGTGGGCTTTACAGATGCGTTATTCATACAAAAGATGTCATGCACATATTCCGTCCTTGTAAACCCCTTCTCCCCATGTGCTTCAGTGCACATTTTCACGTAACTTTAAAAAATAGCCACATTTATGCCAGAGCTGTTATTAAGTATGGTGTCAAAATGTATGCATATTCAAGGAGTGATTTTCCCAGAAATACAATTTTAATCGTGAGACACGATATTAGAGAGAGAGAAAGGGAGAGTGAGGTGGAGGGGGAATGTATTCAGGATTCCTATACAGCAAGCCGCACAGAAGCACAGCTGTGTGAGGTGAACCAATAAAAATCAGGAGGAAAATAGTAACCAGAGATGGTGAAGCTACTCAGGCCTCATAGAATTTCTCTAGCTTAGGGAGACAATTCCACATATACAGCACATAGAAACGCACAGTACAAGACAAAATTGAAGAACTTCATCAGTATTGCAATGCTATCAGAACTTTCAGGGAAAAAGGAGGGGGGAAGGAAAATGTAAAAGATAAACAGCGAGTGTAGAAATGATTCCACAGAGGGGTTGATTAGCCATTCTTTAAACTATCTAATGGGACTTGATAGAGGAAAAGGAAAGAAAATAATGGCACTGAGAGCAATGACATGTCCTAAAACAACTTCCTTTTTTTGGGAGCGTGGACTGTCCCCCTGGCAGTTACAGTGGGAAAGAAACATCTTTGGTTAATGTGACTATGTAGGTGGGCATTCCTGTCAGAAATCCTTATTCTAGACAGACTATGGAAGTCCAGATGAAATGACAAGTGTATGAGAGCAAATTCCTAGGACCCTTCAACCCCAAATCACAAACAATAGTTAACAGATTAATGACAATTCTATCTGAATTGTCCTGGACCTCAATTTAGAGGCAGCACTGGAATTCAATTAAATGACAGCTATTTATGGTGCATTTTTAAGGTGCTAGGAACTCTGCTAAGGACTTCACATGCATCATCTCATCAAGTCCTCACTTTTCGGAAGAGGCCATTGACCCTTAGAAACTGACTTACACCAAATCACATAGATGGTAAAAGACAAAATTAGGTTTGAACCCAGGTATCAGATCCAGAGCCCCTGCCTGAACACACAGCTTTCCCTAAAAAGCAGGCCAATGGGCAGTGCCCTGAAACAAGATGACACTGTAGTAGTTACATCATTTTTCACCCTAATTTCCAAAGCAATGCCAACCTAGACATGGTTTAGTGTTTGGTGTCATTAGCCCACCAAAGTACACAGCCCCACACGTACTCATTACCCTTCCCATCCATTTCTTTCCTCCCGCACATAACCTACTTAACAGTGATGACACTGGGTTTCTGCAGTTAAGAGGAGGTGGTTTGTTCAATGCTGCATTTCAGCAGAAGCTGCACATCAGAGAGGTTGTGTGGGCTCCCAGCTGACCATCTAACATCTGTGCCAAGCTCTGCACACTGAGCACACTTGAAAAGCACTTGTCAAATGGCAAGTTTCCCCAGTGCACAGAAGCTCTAGTGATGTGAGGCTGTGCATTATCATTAATAATAGTCAATGCTGACTATACTATGCTTCAAATGGTCTGAAACCCTTTGACTGTATTATCTCACTGAATTTTCACCATAAGCCAGTGGTGGTAGCATTATACCCATTTTACAGGTGAGGAAACGGAAGCTCTGTTTACCAATAAAAGCACAGATCAAAATCCAAGAGTATTTACACCTAACCCTCATGCCTTTTCTGCTACAAGGTGCAATGTCTAGCCTCACCAATACAATTCAACTTAGAACTTTCCCCATGCATCTCTACCAGCAAAGAAATATTTCCTGAATAAATTTGGAACCACATACTTCCTGTTGATGAAGAACATGGCAACATGGATGTGAACTGGGTCTCCTGTGCGGGTTACCAGTACCTTTACCTGAAGGGTGTTTGTGATGGTCATGAGGAGAGAGACTAGTATGGGGCACAATTCTGCTACATGCTCAAAAAAGGTGAAGAAGAAAATCAATACTTGCTTGAAGCTATCAGTGAGTGATCCACCTAGGACTGTTAGCTTCTGCACAAGACAGCAAAGGAAAATAACACACCACTCTGGATGTAGAATTTTAAGTAAGCCTACAGAGGGCTTTGAGAAGCCCATTCCTCTGCTTCCCTTGCCTCATGTGTCAAATAAGACACAGTGATCACTTGTGTTCCTGGAAATGTGTGAACTGACAAATCCATTTCTTTCTCCTTAGCTATGGGATGATGTAGGGAAAGGATATGGGGAGGGGAGGAAGGGTGTCCCGACTTTGACATAGGAGTCAGTCAACCTGAGGCCCAGTGACTCACCAGCTGGGGCTCTCTGGACCAAGTTTCCATTTTCAGAAAAGATGCTTTTCAACTCTAATGGTCTTTAACCACTGACATACTGACAGAAAGGGAATTGCCTATCTCTGACCTCTTCCCAACCTGAGTTTCCACCTAACCCAAGGAGCAAACTACCTCCCTGGAACTTCCAACTTCTCCACTCTTCCTGATGCTCTGCAAGCAAGGGCAGGGGTACACAGCGCAATGTTTAGCATGGCCCAGCAAGCTTGTCCACACCAACCTCTCCCCAGTCTTCCAGGAAGTCTCTACCTGGCCCACTCATATCCTGCCTGGGGATATGTTGCTCCCCCATCAGGAGAGTGAAGGGCTTAGGGATTGGAGAGGGTGGGGCAACCCAATCGTACAGAGGAACTTCCTGAAAGGAAGCATAATACATCTCCTAAATAGTTATATCGCTGGCTGTCCCCTCTCCCTTAAAGGAGATCACATGGTATCCCAGAGCTTATTTGAAGGCCAGCAGAGCACTGGGGGGTCAAGTTCTTTGCACTTAAAAAAAGTCCAATGATTTTGGTAAAGGAATCACCAACATTCTGTTTGGTGATATGAACTTCTCCACAAATGTCCATTCATTCATTCAATCATTTATTCAACCAATATTTGTTGACTATCTATTATGTGCAAGTCCCCGTATTAATCTGAGAATTTAGCAGTAAGTCAAAAAAGCCCCTGTCCACATGGAGATATCATTCTAATAGGGGGTGACGGACAACAAAGAAATAAGCAAACACATATCACAGGATTTACGGTAGCTTAGAGAGAAGATATTTTATAGCCAGAGGGTTGAACCCTCTAAAGACAGAGATGAGAAGGGAGAAGGAAACTTTTTTTTTTTCTGGTGAGGGCTAAATAAACCTCATCTGGAATATTTCTTGGTAGCTAGAATGAATGTAATTTGGGAAAAAAATTTATATATACAAATATAAGAGCTAAATCTTATTTTCTTCTTTAGAAATGCAAAATTATCAGAAACCTGGGAGGTCTCAAGGAAAAGCTGTAGCCTGCAGCTCAGTGCTAGCAGGTGTTTTCCAAGCCTGGCACAGAGGGCCTGCACCCTGAATGGGTTAAGGTGGCAGTGCCTGAGCTCAGAGCACAGCAAATACACCACACTTCAGGCGTTCTAAGCCCGCTTCCTATTCCTGTCTGCCGTCCAGGGCTGTCAATCAGCTGTCACTGGCGCCCACATCAGCAGCATGTGCGCATCACCAGGCTGTCAGCAAAGCAGCTGATGAGACTCGGCTACAGCCTGTCAATCATCTTTGTTTCTCTTTTCCACTTGGGAAATATTTTGGCTCAGAGAAACAAAGAAACCTGGGCAAGAATGGCTCCTAGTCAGGCATTTACTCCTGTACATGGACATAAGATCTTAAATAGATGCGGCTCATGCCTCTCCCTAAAGTGATGCTGGGGTGGCAGGGAGGGAGGAGTGGACAGAAGGAAGATCGAGACTCTGTGTCATTAGTATAGGCTTTCAAATGGAAATTCTAGTTCTCTGAGCAGACCTGATGGATTCACAAACCAAAAAACAGCACAGGAACATAAAACAATGATAACGTGGTTATCTGCGCCTGTGCCTCAGAAAGAAACAGGAAGGCTGGGAGGATGGATGACCGCTTGGTTCGAAATTATTCACCATTGATCAGGCAGGCTTTTGAGGAGAGAGTAATTGTTGGATTGCCGAGTTAATTTGTCTCCCAGGGGCTTCTGCACCCGCCTACCCTGCTCTCTCTGGCTGGGGGCTGTTCCCACACACAGGAAAGCAGGTTAGCTCTTCAGGACCCCCACGAAGTGGTTTTGCCAGGACCTGCGCCAGGAGTCATCATGCTGAAGGTGAAGACACACCAAAACAGCCCGTTGTCTGGTGGACTAGCTGCCCCTTCACCCAAATATTTATCAGAACTATCCCATGCCCTTCAAAGCCCACAATAAACAAATCTAGAGACATGCTCCTGGCAATGAGTTCCAATTAGGCAGCAAATCCACATTGTCCTGCTCTCCCCCATTTGCCACCAGTGCAAAATCATCATGCATACATTAGCATAACTAATCAACTCACCATACAATAGATCCAAATACTACTAAGTTGTGTAAAGTCCTCTAAAATTAAAAATATAAACTCTTGTATCTGAGTGGTTCCGAAATAAATTTAGCGACTATCAGATCTTCTAATCCTGTTTAACAAGAACTCTATTATCTATCAACTGCCCAATGCTCGGGACTGACTTGTTCATACATACTGTGCCGGGTTCCATCATCATGTCCGTGCCTGTGACATTTGGGATTTTTACTCTCTGACAGATCCTTTCATATATGCAACACTGATTTCTGAAAACACATCTCTCTCTGATCTAACTGGACATTAATTGCTTTTGTGCGGATGTATCTATGCCTCTTGGTCTTGCAGCACAACTAGCAAATTTGAGCTCTGACAAGTTGCCTGAACCTAATCAGCACAGATCAGCTGCTACCCAAGCGGCCACAGGCAGTGATTTGAGGATCTTTACAGAGTTATCTCCCTGGAAAGACAAGGAACTATAATTCTGTCAACACTAACCCAAACCTGTATGTTCCACACAGCTGTGGCCTCCCCCGCCCCTGAGAAGAGATAGCACTTGTCAAACAAATACCTGAGATAATTGATAAGAGGGAATTAGAAGGATGTGGCTGATACAGGGACTGTGAGGATTTTTTTTTTTTGTAAAGGAACCTTCAGAAGCAAAACACTGAGTGTGTAGTGGCAGCTGTCAAGGATAAAAGAGGGTCCCAGGGAAGACATGGAAATACTCCACAATTCAGCTCCCACTTATCCCTGGTGACTGGGTTCCTCTGCCTGGCTCTCTAAACAGGTAAGTGCCCAAACATCCTAAGGCTTGAAGGAAATCTCTCCCAGCCGACTCAGGCTGCCACCCAGTCACAATGCCTTGATCAGAAGCAAGACCATCATCAAGAGTGGAGGTATTATTGTCAGGCTGTCAGCACAGTGCTATTCTCCGAAAACCCCTGTGATTTTCCTACAGGCACAAAAAGACGGAACATTAGAAAAATAAACTTCTTACTGTATCGCTTTGGTCCATCTTCCAAACAAAATGAAAGGGTTAATGTGGCGTCATCTTCAAAAAACTCGGTGGCAAATGCATCCCACCAGAGGTTGTCGCTATCCTGCAAAGAGACAGACCATTTATTTAACAGGCAAGAGCAGAAAATATCTCAAAGAGGAAAAGAAAAGGAATAAGAAAGAAAAATCCAGTCACCGGCTGGCTTGTTACTTAGCATATGTGTGTGGGAGTTCTAGATGTGGGGTGGGCGGGCGGGCGTGTGGTCACTTTTCAAATTAATTGCCTTAAATGGGGACTGAATTCCAATTCAATCAATGAGTTAATGCAGACTGAATGAAAATTAATTCTCGGGCATGTATTTGGGGAGATTTAATAAACATACTATGGAACACAATGTGACATTTTTTAACAAAAGAGTTTGCATCTAATGTAAAATATATTCAACTTTTTTTCTCTTTTCTCTTTGCCCTTGTAAGAGTCTGATTTACAAACAGAAACAGCAATATTACAACGAGGCTAAGGAGAGTAAATTTTTAAAAGAAAGTTTACTCACAAGAGGGTGTGTGTGACTTGCAGCCCTACTCTTACGCAAATATCCCTGTAAGAGACTGAGGTATTGTTCCTGGACATATATACATATATATACATATACAGATGAGTTTATGCAAAAGCAACCATCACATACACATGGATTGTTCTTGAGGATTGTTTTAAAATTATAGGCCATCACTAGCTTATTAAAATTATTATTAAAAATAGAGCAGTTTAGCAGAATGCAAACCATCTACATAAACTGTTTGTTTGTTTTGGATTGAGTGTTTCCCTGGCTCATCCAGAAAACACAACTGGCTCTGTTTAAGGCAGTTAAAGTCATTGCTGATCATGAAGAGAGGAGGGCCTCTATCTTGTATCAGTGAATTAGGAAGGTTAGGCAGAATATCATATTTAAAAGGGGGAAATAGGTACAGTGCCTGGTACATCCCCAAATTCTTAAGTGCAGTCATTTTCCAGAGAATTCTTGGCTAGGGCCAGACTTCAGGACAAGATAGCTTGCAGCTGCCTGCCAGATAGGGGGAAGGGACAGAGGGGCCTATGTTCCCCACTCAAAGGCCCCCACTGCTGCAGCCTGGAAGAGATATTGTAAGCCTCTCTTCTTGGTATTGAGTTGTTCTGCTTATGACAACATTCAGTTGTTGTCACTGGCACGAGTCAGGAACAAGCCTTTAATCTTGGCAAGAATAATTCAAGGGCCACCAAAGATGGATCCTATCCTCTTTTCAGAAAAGAAGCAGCTCAGACAAATGAATTTTTTTCTCTTTTTCCCTGACCTCCTCCCAATCCCCACACCAAAAGCCAACACTTCTCTTCGTAAAACACAGTAAATATAAAACCACCCAGGGGCAATTCATGGCTCCACATACAAACTACCTGCCTTTTTCTCCTTTCAAAAATAAATATTTATTGAGCACCTACTATGTGCAGGCACTCTGCATACACAGCTGAATGAGAGATTGGTCTCTACCCTCAAAGGGCTCAAAATTCACCAGCTGGAGGCAGTCAAGTGAGGAACTAATAGGCAGCCTCACTCCATACCCTCAACCACTGCACAAGAACTGGGTTCCATGGCAACTGTCAGAGCTTCTAGAAAAATCAGTGGGCTTGGAAAGAAACCTTATTTGGAAACCTGGATACATTGGTTTACTTTACTTCAAATTGCTATACAGATGGAAAAAGAATAATAGTTAACATTCACTGAGTGCTTACCACATGCCAAGCACAATTCTAAGTATTTCATGCATATTTTCCCCTTACTCCTTACTACCTCCCTGGTTCCTGTGGGTTTTCTTTACTACTTCTTCTTTTTTTTTTCAATACAATATAATTTTCTTGGGAGCAGGGGCTCTGTTTGGTTCACTGCTGGGTCTCCCAGGCCACCAAATGGTGTCAATTCCACGAGAGTACTCAATAAAAGCTTCCCAGTGAATGAATGAAACTGCTCACACTACAATTTATCTCTCATTACAACTGCAGAAACCAAAGCACTGGTGGTACATGTACCAGCTGAAGTACACTCAGTCAATAAATAGTGGAGCTGGGGTTTAAACTTGTACCCTTGGACATCCAAGCCCTGCCCCAACCTCTGCCTGACTCAATTCTCGGGCAGTCTTTGGGAAGGAACAGCATAGGGGAGAGCCAAAAGGGAATATTGTTTCGGGTTGGGTTCTTCTTCCAGCTCTTTGCTTTATTGCACTGCCCCTTTGTCGTAACTCACGCCTAGGAGGCCACCTAGCACCATGCAGTACAGCAGGTGGTACTGCATCGTTGGTATAATTCACTCCTGTAGGCAACCCTCAGGCCCCAGCGTCATCCCAGCACTACCTCATCTCAGCTGTGTGAATTTAGACTCCTTACTTTACCCCCTTACTTGGAAGTTGAGGATAATAACAAAAGCACACATACAAGAATTATAAAAAGAACAACAGTAGTAATTATCTGGCAGAGTAGAGGCAACACCAAGGACAACAATCGTAATAATTATCTTGCAAAGTAGATGTGAAGATTTGATGCATCAGCGGGTACAAAGTGGCCGGCATAATGCCCAGGCCACAGTGAAGATCAATAAAATGCCCTTTTCTTGCCTCTGTCTACTATCTTTAATGTGATTTCTATGGGATGAGACATCCCATGTTCTAAGGAACCCTGCATCAAAAACAGACTTTTTAAAACACCCTGTTGATAAACCAAGCACATCTCCCTATCTCTTCAACTATTTGTAACCCATTTATCGGACAATAGCACCTGTCTATGACATAAACTCTGAACAAATACTCGTCAGTTCTCCTTTGCCCTGCTGATTATCCAAAGGCCCAGGGACTAGATCAGACCTGATCTTCTATGCTTTCCTGTAATTTCCCTTTTGGTTTCTAGCATTTCTGCTAGAAAATGGAGGAGAGAAAGGTGAAAGCCCATGGACAACGCAGGCTGACCTGAAGTCTCTGGGAGAAAAGAAAGGACTCAGGAGAAGTGAGGTGTGAGAATTATCTAAGAGCAGCCACACAGGTCGCACAGGGTCCAGACAAGGGAGTGTTGGCAGAAGCTAAGACAGCCATAATGAGCCAATTAGGGGGGATGCCATTTGTTTCAAACCAACTTCCATGGAATATGACAGGATTCGGTGTCCCAGGAAATGTCAGGACAGGTTTGGCAGGAGAAGGTTACATCAGGTTCAGAAAGGTCAACTGGCTTTGGTTATGAATCTTGAAAAAGGTAATATCTAAGTTCATAGTTCCAGACACAAAACAGGTACATAAAAAAAGCATTTTTTGGTTAATGAGATGAATGAATGAACGAAATCCTTATTGTACGTACCATCACAAACCCAGTTCAAGAAAGTCTTTTTACAAAGTCTTCAAGAGATCTTGATTATTGACCCTATTTTGTCTCTTGACCTATATTTTTTAAACTGGCATGAAAATTTTTTGACATATTTTTAAATTATAATTGTCAGCTGCCCCACAACACCAATATGTAAATGCCCCCATACATATATATAGGAAAGGAAATATAAAAAGTAGAGCTTTAAGAAAAATTGCTAAATGTCAAGTATAAAAACATCTTCTGTTGGTGTTAAGTAAACAGATTTTGGAAGGAGCACATGTTTGCAGGACCCTGGTTTAAGTAGTACCCATAGCCCTTTATTTTCTAAGTGCTTTTCATGAATTGAACCATTTTATATTCACAGCTGCCCTCACTGCTACCAAAGAGCAGAGCAAACAGCCTCATAGACTTTATATCCTTAACCTGTGTAACTCTGACTTCAACATATGAATTCTGCGTCTTGTTTGCTGGATGACCTTAGTCAGGTCCCCTGACTTCTTTGCATCTATTTGCTCATTTGTAAAGTAGAAATAATTTCAGTGAACTATGAAGACTAAGGAGTGACTGCCTAGCCCACAATAGCTGTTCAATAAATGGCAGCTATCATTATTCACTACTGTCTTATTTGACCCTGAAAGTATTTATAAACAGAGAATCTGAATTTCAAAAATGTTAAACTACTCAATAAAGATCAGTTAGAAAGTGGTGAATCCAAAGTTCACATACAAGTCTGCCTAACTCTAGTTCATTTTTAAAAATAGATTTTGAATTTTTTAGAGCAGGATTGGGTTCACAGCAAAATTAAGAGGCAGGTACAAGAGTTCTCTGACACCCTCCACCCCAATACACACACAGGTTCCCCTCTATCGATGTTCCCCACCAGAGTGGGGCATTTATCACAGCTGATGAACCTACCAGCCCATGTTCTTTGCCAAATGATTCTGCTTATAAAGTGATTTTCCACCTTAGGTTGAAGATGAAATGGTTCACAAGAGTAGAAGAGGCAGGCCTTCACTAGAGGAAAGTCTATCTGAACATTTCCTCCTCCAGCTTTTACAGATTTTGTACTCTTTCCCACAGTGGTTTTCCTTAAAATAAACTTCCTCTTTTAACACCTCTTCATTCTATTTTGCTATTATCCTGGGATCAGTTAGGCAATTTTGTGGAAGAAATTTGCATACTAACAAAGCTAGGAGTCCAGGCAGTGACTGAAATACAACTTCAAAGACCTCTGCTGAACCAAGTAAGAAACCTCTAGCAGAAGATCTACCAGTCCTGATGGGTAGAAGCACAGGGCTTAGCCACACAGTTACCTCATGAGTTGTGGATGCCAGAAAATCATTATCTCCTTTATTCTGCTTCCAGCTATCAGTCATTTTAAAATGGTGTGAGCCTTGCAGACAAAGGCTGCAAGTGTTATGCTTGGCCACGTGTGAGGTAGAAAAGTGGACCAAGGGAATATAAAAGAAAATGGACTGGTTAAAACTCTGCAGTTCAATCTACAGGCTAGCATTTCCGCCTCTTGATGGTAAACTTAGAACCTCCGTCATTGGAGAAGCCAAAGAACCACAAAGTTCCCAGTTTTCCCTTCAGAACAGGTAACAGAGCCACGTTCAGCAAACCGACCAGTTGGAGGCTGTGTGCGTAAACTGCCAAGGCTGTTTTGAAGCAAGGATTCCAAAGAGAAGCTCACTCATCTGGTTTCCTCCAAAGTTGGAAGGAGAGGTGAGGTGCAGCTGACCACTCTCACTGCTCAGCAGGCAATCCCCTCAGGTCAAACTAACTTGGAGAGTAACCAGGAAGTGCCTTGACACTGACCAGCCAAGAGACCTCGGGCAACTCCCCTTTCTGAGCCAAGGGATCCCGGATAACCGCCTCCTGTCTCCTGTCTTGTGTCTGTTGTCCATATGGCCTGGCATGTGCGACACACACCAAGTTCCGGTCATTGGGCTCCTTCACTGTCTCCTGCGCACTAGGGAAGCCTGAAACCGTAGAAACCATACCCTCATTAGAGTGTGGATCAAACTGTAATTGACTCACCACCTTGTAATCCTGTGGGGGGTTGTGAGGTACTTCAGGACAGGGACTGGGAATCAGGCATCTCTTCATCCCCAACAGAGCTCTCACCGGTAGATGACCCAAGAAAGGAGCAGAACGACAGAATGAACAGACGCCATACCCACATGGTGAGGAAGAGTCTTCCTCTAATACTGTAGGAATCTTCAGAGCCTAAACTGAGCGGCCAGGGGACCAGGACCGTTCAAGCTAAGCCTTCTCCTGTCAGAGTGCATGTGAGAAGTTCAGACTGAGGTGGAGACGTGCAAAATCATCTCACATCCATGCCGCCATTCTACTGAGCCACCTTTTGGGTGTTTGCTTGCCCTTTTCAGTGAAATGTTGGTTAAGTGAATACACTTCCTGATTGTAACTTAAATAAGTGAGGTTTTACATTATTAATTTTTAAAACTAGAGGACAGAGGATAATATGAAGACCCCTGGGCCCATTATCCAGAATTAACAATTATTAAAATGATATTTTATTTTCCTTTTTAAAAGGAATTAAACATTATAAATAAAAATAAAAGTCCTGGGTCCCCATTTTGTGTTCTGTTTGTCTCTCCCCTCCCCCAGGATCCCATAAACAACTTCCTCTGCCTACCTCATCTGTATATTTATATACATACATGACTCCATTCATATATAGTCCTATTTTATGTTTTTAATATTTTATCTAGATGATATCGTGCATTATATTCCCTTCCTTAAACTTTCTTTTTTTCATTCAATATTGTGTTTTGGAGGCCTATCTATTTTATATATTGGGAGTCCTCTTTTTATAGGAGCTACATGCTAGTGCACTGAATGAATGTAATATATCTTATTTAAGCATTTTGCTACTAATGATCTCCAGATAGTTTCTACTTTTTTGCCATTACAACAGTGCTGTGATAAATATCTTCATTGTGTGTCTTTGTGAATCTGTACAAGAATTTCTCTGGAGTATGAATTTAAAGTGGCCGTGCCTAGGTGTGGGGTATGTGTTTGTCTGTATTTTGGCTCTTTTACTAGGAAGTCCCTGTGCTTCCAGACTGAAGACTTCTGGTCTGACTGACACATGGGCAGAGCTGGAACAAAGTACACTTCCAAGAGACATATTTCCAAGTGGAATCTAATAACAGGATCAACATAATTACAAAACAGAGTCCAGCTCTGCCAGAAGGATGGACCTAGAAGTCCAAAGACAATGCAATAATGGAATAATAATAATAATCCACTTATCATTCTCTTTAAGGCAGAATGCATCTCAGGGTCTTCATTAACCAAAAAGAGGCTTATCTCTTGACACTGATACCACAAAGAAAGCATAGGGTCTCCATGGTTCTCCAAAATGACTCATGAGACAGGATCACTAAGTACCAAATGCTCCAAACCGTAGGAGGAGAGGCAGAGGATCTCGCTGTATGTGCCGCCCCCCCCCCAACCCCCCACAGGGCTTCTGTTGAGCTCAGGCCTTTTCCAAACAGACAGATCTTTCCAATTCCTTGCTGCTGCTCAGTATCTGAACAGTATGTATTTAGTGTTTACTGACTATTAATAAGTGAAAAGTATATTCTTTTCCCAAAGCTGGCAAGTAACAACAGCATAAAGCAGCCTCCAGGTAAATAAAGATGAAATTAGCTCAGCCTGAACACAGGCAGCGGGTGGTGCCAATAATTCTCATATATTTTAATTGGGTAAAAATACCATTGCAGTTTCTCCCCTCTAAATAATCTCCTCTATGCATCTCTGCGATTAAAATCGTTGATCCTTTTGTCCCAGCTCACAGGTGAGCCCGAGGACCACTGGCAGTCAAATCATTTATCAGGATGAGAGGTGCACTCAGGTCAAATAGCAGAAGAGAGTCCTAATTATATTGCGAAATCGGCAAAAGCATTTTCCTTCCATCCCACAGTCTCTCCTGTCCCCATCTCTGTCCTTTTCCACCAAAAACAGGATCCTCGTGCCAGGCTGCCCCCCGGCATCTTTAACTTAAGCACTGACAGGTTATGTGGGATTTTTGCCAGAGTAATTATTTTTCAATTCAACAATAATGAGAAATTACCATGGCAACCACTTGTCACGTGGCACACATACACCCCCTCCAAAGAATGAACCATACATAAAGCATCCATTCCTTGAAGAATGTGTTTTTTAATTAAAATAAACTTTACCAGGTCAAAGTGGAGAGAGTGTATGAGAGGTATGGAAACAGGAAGACAAGAAGGGCATTGACTTTCTTCAGTACCTTGTGGTTCTAGAACATAATGATATGGCATCTCCTGTGCACCCACAGATAGATAGATAGCATTCTATTAATTTGTGTCTTTCCATTTTGGTCACTCCTTTTTTACACACCTTGGCTAACCTCTCTCAGAAGAAAGAATGAAAGTGCTCTGTGACAGGCAGGAACACACCTGGGCATCCGTGATTTCCGTAAATGTCCTTGCCTGTCACACCCCTATATGGAGACAGGAGACAATAAACAACCCAAATCTCTCACCTTTCCTTTCTTTGGAGGCCCCTCACCCTGAAGAGAGTGCAGTTCATTTATTTTCCCTAACTACAAAAGTCTCTTTGCTTCCCTAATCTCTAGCTACCCTTTCTCCAAACCCGGAAGCCACACAGAACTAACCATGTGTCAGGAACCATTCTGAACTCACTGAATAATATAAACCCCTTGACATCTCACAGCAACCTTATGGGATAAGCTCAATTGTGAACTCCATCTTATTGCTTCCCTAATCTCTAGCTACCCTTTCTCCAAACCCGGAAGCCTTTATCAAACCTTATTATTCCAAATTAGTCACCCTGAATAATAGTCAGCAGTTATACAGAACTAACCATGTGTCAGGAACCATTCTGAACTCACTGAATAATATAAACCCTTTGACATCTCACAGCAACCCTATGGGATAAGCTCAATTGGGAACTCCATCTTATAGATGAGAAAACTGAGGCACAGAGATGTTAAATATTTGTTTATAATTACATAGCTATGAAGTTGCAGAGTTCAAACACAGGAACTGAGGTTCCTGAATTTGGGCTTCTAGAAGCATCTGCTGTGACATTCCTTTATCCAAAACAATGCTCTTCAAGATACCCACTGTCTTCTTAGTTGTTTCAACATCCAATTAATGCTAAGTACATTGAATGTTTGGGGCTCCCCCTCCTGAAACAGCCCCAAGCAAGGCTGTACACCACATTGTTGGAATTCTACATCGAAACACAGAAATAAAAGTAATCAGGTGGGATCATTGGCTCTAACCAGCTGGTAATTGCATGAGCATATAATGGATGCAGCAAGAGAATTTTAAATCCCCCCTTTCTATTTATCTATATGGGATTTTTAAAAAAATCTCTGGGCCCAGGGATTGTTTTTTCTTCTCTCATTCTCAGCTATGATTTTGTTCATTCTCAGCTAAATTGCATTTTATTTAACAGTAAACATTAGTTATTTTAATGGAGAAATTCTAAAACAGCATGTTACCAAGATAGTAAATTACGTGTCTTGATAGAACATCTCAAGGTTTCACTCACAATTCAAGGCTTCCCTTCTAGAAAGTGCTCACTATATTTCACTCCCAAGTGCAAATGGATGCTGCCTTGGGAAAGAAGTGTAGAAAACAGGCAGAAAGACTTAGCATCTGGCAGATATGGCTGTCCAGCAAAAGATATATCAGTGTCTTTTCCCCTAAACATCTGGGAAATACATGTAGTATTTCAATCTCCATCCTTGACCTACTAAATCATTAATTAATGGTGATCATACAGAAGAGCAATGTTCTTTATGATAATGTAAAAATAATGACTAAAATGTACACGTTTATGTACCAAAAATTGAGCTTTTTGTCACTGGGCTTATCACACCTATAAGGAAGGATATATTTATTTTTAAAGTTGGGGTTCCTTTTTGAGGGCAGGATCTATCCCCATGTCTTATGTATTTTGTACATACAGCACCTGACACTTGGCAGGTGCACAGAAAATAAGTACTCGAATATTTGATCATTTTAATTATATGATTTAAAAAATAAATATTTATTTAATTAAAATCCAGTATTTTCTCAAAACCCTGAAGAAAAACAATAGTTTTATTTTCATGATGGTTGAAGCCCTCTACTCCTTTCTCTGTTCGCATGTCTGTTACCCAGGAGTGTTAAATATTAAGTGAGTGAATCAGTGCAAGTGCTAAGAGTTTTGCAATGAATTATTTCCTAGTCTTCACAGTGTCCCTATCAAGTTGGTACTTTTATTATCCCAACTGGAATGGGGAAGCTGAGGCCCCAGGAATTCAAGAAACATACAGAGTGTGAGAGGTAACACTGGGATTTGATTCCTAAACATTGTGATTCCTGAACATTTGTTTCTGTCCACAAAGCTTCACTACTTATTCTAACCTATGTGGTATAAAGGAGGACTATTGTTTTCTTCATAATTAAATTTCCTATTTTATACTCCAACATGGAGCCATGCACTCTAACACATGAAAAATAATATACGTGGGACCCTATGCAAATTCACTTTGAAAATGACATAGCAACACATTACTCTAGAAGCCCAGGTCTTGTTGGTGACAGTTCTGTGGTGGCAAGCACCATACCTCACATTACATCATACCACCTAGGTGTGAGAGGTCCTGAGATGCAGGATAATGTGACGAGGCAGCGACTCATGTATCTTGAGAAAAGCTCACCATAAAATCAGGAACAAATTTTCTGTTCCAGCATAAACACAACAGACAGCAGAAGATTTCTGGAAAAGCTTGCGAGATATAAAAACTTGTTTTTGTGACCTGCCTGACTACATCTGAATCAAATGACAGAAATAATTTTTAAGAGTCACCACTAAAAATTGGAAGATTGTGCCAGGACCATCACATTAGGGAACCACTAAAACAGAAAACTCAAGTTTTTCCTTCTCCTACTTGGGAAAAATGAAAGAAGAATTTTGTTCATACAGATAAATATAAGAAAATCAGTATATTCTCAAAACTCAGAAGACAGGTTTATCTTGACAAGGGTTGAAGGCTTCCATTCTCTTCTCTGTTTACACATCTGTTTACCAAGGGACTTAGATTCTCTCTAATTTGCCAATGATTCCCAAGTCTTTATCCCAGCTCCCAGCTTTTCCCTGGGACCCCAGAAGTATGGCTCCAGCTGCCTTGCTGACTTCCCTGATTGCTAACCAAAGAGTATCAGACGGAACTTGGCCAAAGCCAGACACCCGCATTCCCACCCCACCCCAGCCTACTCTCCCCACACCCTCCCATCTCAATAGTCTAACTCCAATTCCCCAGTCACTTAGGCCAAGTTGTCAGGACACAATCTTGAGTGCTCTTTTCCTAACTGCACACCTCCAATCCATCAGCAACTCCCATGAATCTACTTCCACATACAATGGAACCCACCCATATTTCCCTCCATCACCACTCCTTGTCCAGGCCCCCAGTAACCCCAGCCTAGACAAGAGGGATTGCTTCCCAAACCTTCTCCCTGTCAGCACCCCTGTGCCCAGGAGCATGTGCTCTGTAAGACACTTGCACGACGCTGTACCAATGCCCCATAGTGCATCAGGCCTTCTCAAGCCTCCCATGGCTTCCCACTGCTGCTGTTCATCTGAGAGCACACGGCCCTTCATGGTCAGGACCTGGTCTCCCTCTCTGGGCTCAGTTCTCTTCAAGCTCAGCACACACTGCAAATCTGGACTTTTGCCACAGGGACCTTCCTTCTGCCCTGGCACCATACTCTGCTTCATCACAGGGCCCTTTGCGCTCTTCCACTCCCAAGGGGATGCCTGTCCTCTGCTTTGAGTGGCTATCTCCTCCTTGTCATTCAAATCTCAGTCTCCATGTCAGTGGTGACCATCCAGTCTATAGGAGCCAACTTTCTACCATGTCAGTTAGTATTTTTCCTTCTGAAGGTACTTACACTTGCTTTTATTTATTTATTGTCTCCCTACCTCCTAGAAAACGTTAAGTTCTTGGGGATCACAGGATTCTCTGCCTGCTTTATTGTGGAGCCTGGCACCTAATAGGTGCTTAATAACTGACTGCCTAAATAAATGAATATACAAAAAAATGTGTTAAATAAGATAAAATAAAAGATAAATCAAAGAGACCACATTAATGTCTCTCTTGAAGTGCCACAGGGCAGCCATTCCCAGATACAGGCTCATCACAGCCCAGCTGACTATAACTACATAATAGAGTATCAGGAACTTACCAGAGTCTTTATTCACTTTAATTTTTTAAATAAATATATGCCATGAATTAAAAGCATTAAAAATATTCATGCCCTTTGGCTCAGTAATTCTATTTCTGGGAATATATCCAAAGGACATAATCCAAAAATATGTAAATGCTTTATACACAAAAATATTCATCATAGGAGCTTTCATAACAGCAAAAAAAAAAAAACCCAGTAACAACTTGCTGGCAAAAGAGAAATGATTCAAGTAACCATGATATGTTCACTAGAAAGAAAATAGGAATCTTTAAATTTAACGTGCACCCGTGGTTTACAACAATGAAAAAGCATTCTTATGCTACAATGTAAAATGAAGCAAGATGGACACAGAGCAGCAGGACAGAATGGAGGTTTGAAAAATGATAGAAGCATGTGGGAGTGGAGTACGTAGTAGAGTTTGCCTCACTAGAGAGCAAGGGAAAGATGGGCCACTTGATAAGTAGTGCAGGGGCAACTGGCCTTTCACAGAGACAAATTTGATTCTATTTCATATTACCAAATATAAATTCCAGATGGAATAGACATATCAGTGATGAAAAACAAAATGTCCATGCTGTTAGAAGAAATGATAGGAATATATTTTGTATGACTTCAGAGCAGGGGAAAATTTTGTGAACAACACACTGAAAGGACAAATCATAGAAGAAACAAGCCAGCCATTTGAATACATCGAACTGTAAACACATCATAGGACAACAGATATTATAAACAATGTTACAGTATAAGTGACAAGCTGGGGGAGGAATCATAACTAGAATATGTGATGAACTGTGAAAATCAAAAATCAATAAAATATAAAAGAGCAAAAGATGTGAACGTACTAGTCCCAGAAAATGGTCAAGGCTATGAAAAGATGTTCTATTTCATTTGTAACCAAGAAAAAGGTAAATTAAAACTAAGCCATTGCACACCCATGTGACTGTCAAAAAATTTAAGAACTGAGAAATACCACATGTTGCTGGAGGGGTGGAGAGTCAGGAAGTCTCATGCACTACAATCATTTCTCTGGTGCCTGAACACTGCAATGCAGAGAGTGGGCACATGCCAGCATACCAACCCTGCCTCCACCCTGGAGCCTCCCAGGTCTTCTAAGCTACAGAAACGTCCCCATTTTTTCTCTGCTAGACCGAGATCTTTTTTTTTTTTTTTTACTTTTTCAAGTTACATGAACCTCATGTTGACTCCTGCAGTACTATACATTCATTTTATTTTACATGATGTCTAGTTACTTCATTTTCACGTCTCAGCAATTAGACTCTAAACTCCATAGGTGGAGACATTATCTTTTTTGGGCTGTTCATTGTATTCCTATTATTTATCTGGTACACATTTATTGTGTGTTTAATTATGAACTGAACACTGTGTATTATCTCTTCCAAGTTTTTGAATATTACCAGGCAACTACTACTATTATCCTCAATTTACAGGGGGAAAAAACTCAAAGCTTAGAAAGATTACTTAATTTTCCCAGTCACTCAGCTGGTATATGTTGGAGTCAGTGTTCCAACAATGTTACTTGCCTGCAGAACTTACCCCTTTTAATTGATACAAGAGGGAGAAAGGATTGTGGGTCTGTATAGAAAGTCATATATAAGGCTTGTGCATGAATGTTCATAGCTTCATTATTCACAATAGGAAAGAAATGGTGCACAACCCCAAAGTGCACCAACTGATGAATAAACAAAGTGTGGTATCTCCATATAAAAAATTCTATTAGCAATGAAAGGAACAAACTATTGATACATGTTAAAACACATACCTCCAAAACATTATGCTAAGTGAGAGAAGCCAGACATAATATATGAAATATCCAGATTCTTGGCTCTACCACTTGTTAGCTGTGTGATCTCAGGCAAATTACCTAAGTTCTCTGTACCTATTTCATTGAATGCAAAACTGATATACTAATATCTCACCTGTCATTGTGAAGGTTAGACTAGATAATACATGGACCATGGGCAGAACAGAATAAATATCTAATAAAAGGCACTATAATAAAGTGGTGGAGAAAATCCCAAGGCCAGGGCTGCTGTGGATGTTAAATAGTATCTGTCAGTAGCACTTCCTACAGCACACTTTGCAACCAGAGGGCTGGGTCTAGATACCAGTGCCAACCCTTCTTTGCTCTGTAACTCTGGGCAAGTAGTCAATCTCAGCTGTCTGCACTGTGAAATGGGAATATTAATGGTGGCTACCCTGTCATGTTTTTATGAGGATTAAATGAACTGATGCAATAAAGTGCTCATCACAGTGCAGGACATACAATAGGCACTGGGTGATTTGTATCCATCATTATAGCTCCTGTCTCCGTGTTAAAAAGACACCCAAGATAGGGTTCCCTATTCTCAGAAAATGTGTAATCCAATTAGCCGGTTTGTAAGTCTTAGCACTGACAGTGGATGAACAACTGGATCTGTCCCATTTTTCACTGTATCCCATGTGCCTTGCACAGTGCCTGCCTGGGAAAGAGCAAGAGTGCCGATCTATCCATCAGAGTGAGTTTCCAATGCAGCCTGACGGAAGCACAGCCTCTATTCTGCAAGCCAACCTCAAATCAACAGTTGCACGTGGTTCAGGCTAATTTGCATCTCAGCATCTCGGAAAGCTCTGCATTTAGCTATTCAATTTGCTTCCTTGTCAACTAGAGATCACAACTTGCAAGGCAAAAGAGAGCTTTCGAAAACTGCAGCTTGCCTGCCAGCTCCCATACTTGGTCCTGTAGGATTTTTCACTCTCCCCCTTCCATCTCCACGGGAGGCAGGAAACTGGGTTCTAATTCTGATCCTGACACTTCTTTGCTGGATGACCTGAAGCAAATACAAATCAAAGACTCTTCAGGGTCCAAAATGCCCTTAGAGGATGTGTTTATGCTTTGGTTTCTCCATCTGTCAAGTATGAAGATAATTCTGAGGGTTTTTGAAAGGCATCCTGTCAGAACATTCATTTCTTCAAGAAATTATTGTTCAGTGAAAGAACCTGCCCACCTTCCCCACTCTTGCCCCTAGGGAAAACATTTTTGGGGGATCTTAGTTAGGGTTAATGTGGAGGCAACATTACCATCAAAGATGTAAAAGGGAAGATTTCTCATCCCACCACCTTCCAGGTTCAAGAATAGTTTCCATAAGGATGGCAAATGGATTTCAACCCAAGTGACATCTCTAACGAACTGATAATTATTACCTAGGACTCTGAATGTATTCACACATGCAACAAATTTTTAGTGAGCACCTGCTACGTGGTAGACAATGTTCTAGGCATTAATGATAAAGAAGTGAACAAACAGGACACAAATCTCTGTCCTCATAGAGCATATATACTTATGGATGACAAGCAATAGACAAATAGGTGAAATATATAATTTATTAGACAGTGACAGGTGCACAGAGAAAAGCAATAAAACAGGAAATGAGGACATGACATATGGGGGGGAGTGGAGAAAGGTCAGTGAAATTAGTTAGGGTGACCAGATGGCCTTTCTGGGAATGTGTTTTTAGAGAAGGCTTTCTCACCCTCAGTGTGACTGACACATGGGGCTAGATAGTTCTTTGTGGTGGAGGTTGTCCTGTGCATTACACTATGTTTGGTAGCATCCCTTGCCTCTACGCACAAAATTCCAACAGCACCTCCTTCAGTTGTGACCACCGGAAATGTCCCCAGATGTCCTCCATGTTGATCACCATTGGCTTCGAGTAAAAATGTGAAGGAAGTGAGGGAGGGAACCACACAGAGATCTAGAAAGATCCTGGGCAGGCCCCATAGGCCAAGGGGTGTCAAGGCTGGCCCCAACCCTTAACCCACAGGCAACTTACATCAAACAAATATCATCTCACATGTATTTGTTCTCAGAGAGGACTGCATCAGTGGAGGTGAGGAAACAGCGAGAGCCCCAGCCCAGAGGTGGAAGATCATGCTGCGTTTAAGGGACTGAAAGGAGGGCATGAGAGCCAGCAGGGAGCCAAGGACCTGGTGAAGGCATGGGATCTCCTCCTCCAAGCAATGGACCTCATAAAAGATTTTAAGCAGGAAAATGTCATGATCAGTTTAGTGTTCCAGGTTCCAGGACCTTCTACAAGGCCAAGCAACCTCCATGCCTGAATAGCGGTGTGACCTTGGGTGAATCACTTCACCACATGGGCCTTGGTTTCCTCATCTGTAAAACTGGAGACAACTACCGCTTACATCTACTTTGGGTTGGTTGTGAGGATCAAATGAGATAATGTGTGAAACACTCAGAACTGTGACTGGAACACAAAGCACACTCAGCCAACGCTCTGTCTTGCTGGGTATCACTCTTCGTAAACAAATGGTAGCTATTCTTTCCTCCCCTTTCTCCTGGAAGCTGACAGATGCCCAAGTGACATCTATGGCTAGTTTAGCTTTATATCGACACCCCCTGGCCTCGCCCTGCCTCCCACTGCCATCTCTGTCTCCCACCCATCCTGTTCATGCCACTGCTCCCAGGGCCTGCATTTTGACTTCCATTGCACCACCTGGATGCTAGCTTCTCGGCACACCTGGACTTCCTCTTCCCTATCAGTAGCCTTTATACTTCCATTTCAAAACCAGTGTCAAAGAGGCCTCCTTCTTGCTTAAATACTTTAAGGCCCCATTATTGTATGTTAACTCTCAGTCCTGTCTTGAGGATGTCTTAACTTCCAGTGACTAGACTTCTATTTTGAATAAAAGTGCCATTTGTCAAAATTTTAGAAAAAGTTTACATCCCAAATATGCAATATATGTGTGTGTGTGTGTGTGTGTGTGTGTGTGTGTGTGTGTGTATACACATAGAGAGAGAGAGAGAGAATGCCTATATACATCCATTGCCTATATGTTCATGGACTTATTGTTATCATCACAGATAATGTGGTGACAGTAACAAGTTAGATAACTAACAATTAGTGATCATTTTCTGGGCCAGGCAGTGTGCTAGCACTTTAGAAAACTGTCTAATTTAATTCCTGTAATATTCCTATGAGGTAGATATTATTGTGTCTAATTTACAGATGTGGAAAGGAAGGTTCAGAGAGGTCAAATAATTTGACCAGTAACTCGTGAATGATAAAGGCAAAATTCAAATGTTGGCAGTTGTGACAGTTGACTTGACATATCAACCCACTGGGCCACCAGGCGCGCAGATAGGTGTTTGGCAGGGCATTATTCTGGATGTGTCTGGTGTGGGGGCGTTTCTGGATGAAATTAACATTTGAATTGGTAGACTGATAAAAGCAGATCGCCCTCCCTAATGTGTGTGGGCCTTCCTTAGTCAATCAACTGAAGACCTGCACAGAACAAAAAGCCCGAGAGAGGGAGCTCTACCTGCCTGATGAACTGGGACATAGTGATGAACGTGCACCATTGGCTCTCTCGGTTCTCAGGCCTCCGGATTCTGACTAGAGGTGCATAATAAGTTGTCCTGAGTCTCAAAGCTTCCCGATTTGCCTAGCATATCTTGGAACTTGTCAACTTCCATAATTCCATTAGCCAATTCCTTCTTTATAATAAATCTCTTGACATATACACGTGTATGTGTGTGTGTGTGTGTGTGTGTGTGTGTGTGTGTGTGTGTGTGTGAATGTGTATCTTATCGGTTCTGTGTTTCTGGAGATCCCTGACTGACACAGTAGTATTCACTAAAGCCCTAGTACCATTCATTGTATTAAGTAAAAATAGAATTCTTTTCACTCAGGTAGAGAAGAAGCATTTAATTATCAAAACTATGCACAAGGGACTCACTAAAACACTTCACTTGTCATAATTTGTTTTGTTTCAACATCTCAGAAGCAACTTTTTCCCCTGCTTACTTATATTTTAGAAACCTTTTATAGAAAGGGGCATAGAGATGAATTTGCCTTTCTAGGAAATTGGTCGGCGCTGTAGCTCTGACACACTGTGCGTGCATGACCTTGGACAAGTCATTCTACATGTCTAAGGAGGTAATGTGGATTCCTTATATCTATGGGTCCCGGGTGCCATGAGGCTTAGATGAGATCAGATATTGGTTATTCTTCCAAAACCACAAGAATGGGGTTAGAAAGAAAGGGAACTGCTGGCTTCGGGAGCAATGCACCCTGCAAAGCAGATACTAGTTCTGTTTAATCTGATTCTTGTCCAGTCATCTTAATGGAAAGCTAAAAATGATTCTGCAGTAATAAAGGGAATTATAATACACAATTGTAGATGCTTGGAGAGCAATTCCAGCACAGAAGCAAGTGATTATACATTGCAACAAATTAAAAACAAAAAAAAGTGGGGAAGGGAGAGGAAACCAAAGACCACTTAAATCCCCTAAGAAATGCTATTTAATAAAGCAAACTCTATTTGCCATACAATTCCAATCAAGGAGCATTTTGGCTCCTTGGAAATAATTAGAGGCATCTATGATTTAATGAAAATGCAAAAATCAAGGACAAACAGAACAACTGCATAAAGACCACCTCTCATGTCCCTGCTACCAAACTGCGAGACACAGAATGGCTGAAAAGCTTTTATCAGTTACACACAGCTAACACCAGCCAGGGGCATGATCCCTGAAAATCAGGTCTGCCTTGCCTTTTGCTAGAACACAAAGAAAAGAAGCTTTAAACAAAGCAAAGGCCAAACATAAGCCACACCAAGTGAGGTCAGTCTCCACAGGTGGCCTTCAGACCTATGGTCTCATGAGGAGGAAATGTGAGGTCTGGCTGCTTCTCTCTTTGGCCTTGATGAGAACCTACCCCATTCCTTGCACAGAATTTGATCATTCTTGGGGTTCCCCTTTGCCAGCCATAAACATCAAATGTAATTTCATTTTAAGCCACTTCCCTCATCAGAGAAACACACAAGTCACTCTCCTATGAACTGGAATTCTTCTGGCTTCAGACAAAGGTGACAGATTCACCTACTGACATCATCCTGACCCCTGAGAAATGGAATTTCAGAGGCCCGCAATGAGGAGGTGGGTGTATTCACTTCCTGTGGCTGCTGTAACAAACTGCCACACAGTGGTGGCTTAAAACCACAGAAAATTATTCTCTCATAGTTCTGGAGTCGGGAAGTATGGATTGAAGATGTCAGCTGAGTTGGTTTCTCCTGATGGCTATGAGGAAGAATCTGTTCCACGTCTCCCTCCTAGCTTCCGGTAGCTGGCAATCCTTGGCTTGTAGCTGCATCTCTCCAATCTCTGCCTCTGTCTGCATGGCACTTCTCCGGGTGCATCCATCTCTGTTCACTCATATGGACACAGACGTTGGATTGGAGCTTACCCTCATCATGACCTTATCTTAACGAAGTACATCTACAGAGAGCCTTTTTCCAAATAAGGTCCCATTCGGAGATTCTGGGAATGTTTTTAAGGAGGTGGGGGAGACACATTATTCAACCCTGAACAGTTGGCTACACCTTACTCTTTGATTCTGGAAAATATATTTACTTTCACAAGCACCCATTGTCTGATGGATGATTTAGTATGACAGAATTTTACTCTCCGCTGAACACGTGCATATGCCTGAGTGTGAGGAGTGACCCACGTACTTCTCTCCCTGATCTACTCAATCTGCCAGAGGGGAGGAGAGACACAAAGTAAGTCAGTGGCTGGCTGCTGACTGAACTCAATGCCATGCCTTCTCCCCTCAGCTTCCCCGAGCGGAGGGCTCCATCTCAACCACTTTAGCTTTATTTTCTGACTCAACAGTCTGGGCTCTGTTCAAGCAAGGTTGTGGTACGGGAACAGTGAAGTAGCGATCCCCGGTAGGGAGGCTCATTCTGAAGCACTCAGAGAAGCTAAAGAAATGGCCATGAATCACAGCTACTTCTGTGTGGCCTGTGAAATCCTGGCCTTACCTCTCTGCTGTGTGTTCCTGCTTTTCAGCCTGGTTCCTGGTCTTTTCCTTCTTACACTTAGTCCATTCTCCCAGGGCTCCTTTACAAGTCATAGTCAGTGATTCAGTGATGAGAACTGAGGTCACTAGAGCCCAAATAGAGGGCAGAGCCAACGAGACAGCTGACTAGTTCCGCTAACAGACATCTCCACCACCTCCCGGCAGCCTGAACCCCAGAGAGATCCAGGAAGATCCAAAAGTGGGGCTCCATGGAGGAATGACAGACAGCCTGGAGTCTTCCTTGGACACCTCACTACAGGTCAGCTGCTTAACCTTCTTAGTGGCCATTGTCTCCATGATGTCAATTCCTACCATACAGAGTTAAAATACACACAAACAGAAAAAATAAGAATGCATTTGGCACAATTCAGGACACATGGAATGTGCTCAATAAAGGTTTCTTGAATTGTGCTAAGAAAATGGAAATACTCAATATAGAGCTAATAAAGTTGTGAGAGGTCTGCAAAGAAACACATATATTATCATTGATACACAAATACACTTTTTCCTCCATAGCTTGTACCTTCTCATTCTTCAAGTAACTTAAATGGTGCATTCTCAGGGAGACCTTGTCCAGCTGGATTTATGTAAATGAGGACATCTCCCTTCTATTTAGTCTCCATCCATTTTCCTCATACCACTTATGTAAGTATGGCTTTTTTATTTGTTTTATTTGCTCATGTGTTTATTGTCTGTCTCCTGCTCTAGACATTTTGCTGCATGAGGGTGCTGACTAAATGCATCTTGCTCTAATCTCAGTGCCTGGCATAGAGCAATATACTCAATAAAATTTGTGAAAAGAAACAAAAAAATAAATAAATCCTGTTATAGCAAATGGAGGAGCTGCCATATTTTCTCATTTCAACTGTGTTAAAAAAAATAGACAAAGACTATGCAGAAAGAGAAGAAAATGAAAGAAGTCAAAATACTTTTGCATTGAATTTCTATGAGTGGGCTATCACAACATGTTAAAAATGGCAGGATCCTTGTATATAATCTAGAACGAGTATCCGACCAATGCCTGAAATTCGTGGACAATCCTGGCGATGGTGCTCAGTCAACGTAATTGGAAGGCGGTCAGTGAGGGTGGGGGAAATTTGCTTGCCCATTCACTCAATTCCCTAGGCTACTCAGCCTTAGGGCTGGTTCACCGCAGGAGGGCCCTAAATATTACTCTTTTGTTTTACAAAATGACCTTCAAACATCTGAAAACATAGCCATGGCCCCCAGGAGCCCTCCTCTTCTCCAGACTAATCATCACTGGGTCTTCTAGCTCTTTCCCAAACAACTGGGTTTCACATCCTCTCATAACCCAGGATGGTGGCACTGAAGTCAAAGAGACATTTGACTTGCCCTCCAGTTGCCTTTCCACACGGATAACAGTCAAGTGAAAAAGGCAGATAAACCCAGGCCATCCATGCTTAGAGAGTGCATTTAGATTTCCATAAAGCCATAAAAAGTTTCAGATGACACATCTGCTTTAAAAAAGACAGCTTCTTAAATGAGAGTGATTTTCAAGATCAGGCATCCTGTGAGGCACTTTGGGAGGGAAAGCAAATTACATAACCATTGCTCATCTGAGCGGCCATGAGAAGTCCTGCCAGCAGTGGCACAAGTTCAAATTCCTAGGCCACTGAAGCCAAGTTCTACAGAGGCTCTCCTCCAGCTCACCACCCCCCACACCTCCAGGCTCACTCATCTCTTGCATTTCCCTGAAAAAGGGAACCCAAGAGAGATATAAAATGAGCTTTATGAAAACCATGCATTTGTCCTAAAATTTCCCTCGTTTAAGTTATAGGAAGACGAGATTGAAATGAAAAAGCACCAGCCTGGTTCTTTAGGTCTAATTTTAGAACTGGAAGGACCCTTAGACAGGAGCTAGTTCAAGTCTCTTAATTTTACATCCAAGGACATTGAAACTAGGCCACCTTTATTATGTAATTTATCTGTGTGATCTTGAGCAAGTTGCTAAGACTTGATGGCCTCAATTTCCTAATCTGTAAAATGGAGACAACAATCATTTTATCCACCTTCAATAGTTGTGATGATGAAATTATATGGGATAATGCATGTAATGTGCCTGGTAGGGAGAAAACATTCCATAATGGCTAGCTATTATTTGTCATTCAACAAATAATAATTGGGCGTCTGCTATGTGTCAAACACTGCTCCAAGTAATGAGGACACAGCAAGACATATGATAAATATTGACCCCTCCTGAAGGCTGATGGGAAGAGAGACATTAAAACACAAATTTGCAGACACTCTTGATTACAGTTGGATAAGTGTCAGTGCTTAAGAGCCCACAACTAGTTGCTGGCAGACCTGGAACTGGAATTCAGGTCAACCAGCTTAGAGCTTAGAGATTGTAATTTTCATGAATGCTGTTGTTATTCATCCTGCCTTCCTCCCCTGTACCATGAAGAGGCGTGGTGAGATACAATGGCAAATGGCATTAAGAGAAATCTCGTCTCCTCAATGTTAATGAGCCTCATGCATCACTACCTCAGATATGGAAGCCCTCTGTTTAAATGAGATACGGACCATTTGGAACTAAGTCAGCTAGGATGTCAAAACGATAGCAGATCAGGAACTCTTTGGAGATGGCAGAGGAAAAGAGCACTGGGTTCAAAACTAAACAGTTTGTTTAAACACAAAGTTTGTTAAAGCAAAACTCAGTTTGTTTTCACCCAAACTTGAGTATACTGTTTATATGCTATGGCACCTCTGACCAATGACTGAACCCTCCCTCTAAACCTTAGGTTCCTCATCTGTAGATTAGGACTGGTCATTCCCACCTCACAGATTTGGCCTAAGAGTTAAATTAGAAAGTGCACATAAAGTGCTTAGCATAATCATGCATGCAGTAAACATTCAATAGATCCAACTCTAACTCGGAAGGAGAGAAGAGAGTTAAAATACAGTGGTTAAAAATGCAGATCATACCCCTTCTCTGTTCAAATCTCCCCCATAGGTTCCCAATTAATGCAGGAGAAAAGGCAGGCTTTAGCAGAGCCCATAGTCACCACCCCATCTCAACTCCTTAAATTCCCTCTTCACTCACCCTACTCCAGCCATGCCTCATAGTGTCTTGAACACATCAACTACAGGCCACCTCAGTGCCTTTGAACTTGCCAGCCCTCCTACATTAATCCATCATGATCAAGAACGTGGGCTCGAGGAGTAGACCCCTGGACTTAAATCCCAGCTCTGTCAGTCAGTGTATTATTTTGACAAGTAACTTAACCACTGTGCTTTAATTTCCTCATCTGTAAAATGGAAATAATAATAATAATACTTATTTCATAGAGCTTGTTATGCAGGCACAAAAGAAATAAGAAAAAAATGCAATTTATTGAATAATTACTAGTGTTGGAATGTCTAGCTGATTTTATGGCACCAGCACACACAACACACTTCATATCTAATCCCTTAATGATTTCAAGATAAAGTTTTACTTGTGCCATTTTACAGATAAGGAAACTGAGGCTAAGAACAATTAAAGCACACCCAGGACTCAGATCCAGACCTGGCAGCTGAGGTTGCTCTCCTCTCTGTGTCCCCACATCGGTTCAGTGCAGCTTCAGATTCCAAAGTCACTAAAATAGGAGGTGTCTGGGGCCACTTTGGTATAGTGTCCCCCGGTGGCTGAGTTTTATAAGGGGACCCTACATCTTCTAACTTGTGAAGTAGGTATGTGTGAGAGGGAGAAGTCCCTTCCTCTCGTGCCCTGCAGAGGCCAAGGGGCAGGCCCTCCTCAGAGGGGAAGGGAGCTCCACCCCTCTGGGACCCACTCTGTCTTGTAGTCATCTCATACACAAGTGAGCGGAAACTCAGAAAGTTCTTCTTCAGTGACTTAGCTCCCCCAAACTTTACTGAGCACCCAATCTCACAATGAATGAGTGAATTTCTGTAAAGAGTGAAGCATAGGTCTGACAGTGTTAGATCTTATTTTTCTTTCCTTTCATAGGCAAGTGTCTATCACCTCCAGCCCCTCTGTTCCAGGGAGAACAGGAGGGAACTCATTCCGATGAGCACGTGTGTGTGAATCACAGACACAAAAAGAGCTCATCTGGGAGGACCAGGCGGCTAGAAATACAGTGCACTGGGGCCTGGGCTTAAGTGTAACCTCTGTGTGGGAAGTTTTTATTATCCACAAAGGTGAGCAGGTGGAAGAACAGGAGAAAGTACAGATATGCTCAGAGGCAGAGCTGGATGAGAAGCCTCTAAACAAACCCATGTCCTGATTCTATTTGAAACATGGCCACAAACAATGACAGTCCTATTTCTGTACCTGGGGATGAAAGAAACCAGTAGGCTAGATTCACTACAATATCAAAGAAGCTGGGGCAGGAAGAAACACTTCTTCATCATGACCCAATCACAGAGTGCCCACAGCTCTCATGATAATGGGTCTGAAACTGAATTATTTGTTTTAAATCTCTGTCTTCTAGGGCCTTTGATGGCAAATGTTAAATTAGGAGGATTACTAGCAGACAGGGAGATATTCTTAAGACTTGCTGCTGGGCCAGTGCTCATAGCAATGATGACTTAAGATCTAACTTTCACTGGCCATTTGACATTAGATTCTATCAATTCTGCTAATGCTACACTACCACCACTACAGGACTAATAATGATAACGATGATGATATTGAGGATTCTAGTGATAACAGTTACTGTTACCTGAACTCGTTTTACATGTGCCAGGCACCAATGTTAGAAAATGTACATGTTTTTTGCCATTCAAACCTGTCAACAATATTGTGAGGCAAGTCCTCCACAGTCCCACTTTACAGATGAAGGAAGACACTGAGGGTAGAGAAACAGGCAACTCACTTCCTTAAGACATGTTCTTATAACCTATGTCTCTCTAATTTGCTCCACTCCCTAGGTATCAGCTTTCTGACCTATAAAATTATGGAGTGATGCACCAGATGATGTGATTTCTAAAGAAGGATATGTCACACACATCCCAAACTTCCAGTCTGTGGAGGGAGACAGGAAGCCCCGTCTCTTTCCAGGGTCTCAGAAGCTGGTCCCAAGCCTGAAGGTCTATGCCAACAACCTCAGATCATTTTTTTCTTCCCTTCTATACTGAGGAGTGGCTCAGGACCAGAAAGAGTTTCAGACACAGAGGAGGTCAAGGTCTGCGTAGCCCAAAAATGCTTCTGTAAGCCCACATCTGATCCTTCTCTCTACTGAGAACCAGCCATGAACAAAATCCCCTACCCAGAAAATAAAGTTCAAATTCCTCAGAATGCCATTCAAGGCTCTTGGGGGTCTAATCTCAACCTCATTGTAGCCCATCAATCTCCTTCCTTCCTACTTCTCCCAGCAACTCAGTCCCCAGCTCTTACATAGCCCTGCACTTCTGCACTTGCTTTTTTTTTTAATTCAAGGTATCATTGATATACACTCTTATGAATGTTTCACATGAAAAACAATGTAGTTACTACATTCACCCATATTATCTCGTCCCCCCCCTTACCCCATGCAGTCACTGTCCATCAGTGTAGTGAGATGCCACAGAGTCACTACTTGTCTTCTCTGTGCTACTGTCTTCCCTGTGACCCACACACACACCATATGCACTAATCATAATACCCCTCAATCCCCTTCTTCCTCCTTCCCCACCTGCCCTCCTCAACCCCTACACTTTGGTAACTGCTAGTCCCTTCTTGGAGTTTGTGACTCTGCTGTTTTGTTCCTTCAGTTTTGTTTTGTTGTTATATTCCACAAATGAGGGAAATTATTTGGTATTTGCCTGACTTATTTCACTGAGCATAATACCCTCTAGCTCCATCCATGTTGTTGCAAATGGTAGGATTTGTTTCTTTCTTATGGCTGAATAGTATTCCATTGTTTATATGTACCACCTTCTTTATCCATTCATCTACTGATGAACACTCAGGTTGCTTCCTTTGTAGATAGTGCTGCAATAAACATAGAGGTGCATATGTCTCTCTGAATCCGAGACCTTGTATTCTTTGGATAAATTCCTAGGAGTGGAATTCCTGGGTCAAATGGTAGTTCTCTTTTTAGTTTTTTGAGGAACCTCCACATTACTTTCCACAATGAGTGAACTAATTTACATTCCCACCAGCAGTGTAGGAGGGTTCCACTTTCTTCACATCCTCGCCAGCATTTGTTGTTCCTAGTCTTTTCAATGTTGGCCATCCTTACTGGTGTGAGGTGATATCTCATTGCGGTTTTAATTTGTATTTCCCTAATAATTAGCGATGTAGAGCATCTTTTCATGTTGTGCACTTGTTTTTATTCTCTCCAAAGTCGTGACACAAACATCCATCTAGTAGTAGGAAAATGGTGCTGAAGTTAAGGTTCTCTGGGCATATAGACTGCCATACCCCTTTGCTCTGCCACCCTTAAATACATGCTATTCCCTCACAGTAGCTATTTTTTCTGAATTAAATGGGTGCTATGGTCTGAATGCTTGAGTGTCTCCAGAGTTTGTATGTTGAAACCTAAACCCAATGTGATGGTATTAGGAAGAAGGTCTTCGAGACGTGATTAGGCCATGAGAGTGGAACCATCTCAAAAGGGATTAGCACTCTATGGAAGAGACCCCAGAGAGCTCCCGTGCCCCTTCCTTCCTTCTGCCATGTGGGGATAGCATGAGAGGATGCAGCTTCCAACGGGAAGAGGGTCTCAGCAGTACCAATCCTGCAGGCTACCTAATCCTGCACTTCCAGTCTCCAGAACTGTGAGAAATAAAGTGTTTTTAAGCTCCCCAGTTTATGGTATTTTGTTACAACAGCCCAAATGGACTAGGACAGTGGGTGTTGCTTTATAATTGAGGAGAAGAGTTATTTTCCAATTATTAATAATGGCGTGGTAAAGTGCACATGACAAAGCAGTGAATGAAAAGCACAAATATAAAGTTATATGTGTACATGTAGATATACATTTAATTTCCCCAATTTTGTAATTTAGGGAAATTACAAGTGCCCATTCTGGCTCCACAAACAGGCCAAATGTAATGTGCAAGCCTCACCTATTGTGGCTTCAGCTTCAATGGCAGGTAATTTCCTGCATCTGGTGACAGCAGAGGAAACAATGTTCTATAATGTTCCTGTGATAATAAGCTCTAGTCAAGCATGGGCAGTGACTACTGAGAAATGCATGATGGATCAACAGGGCAGCATGGAGAACATATTTGCTGGCTGGCTTGCAGCTTTACTCCATCCCCTCCCACTTACACACCCACACCAGATGAGAAAATGACCTAGCCCTTCTGTCATTTCTCAAGAAATCCACATTTCAGGGTCTGTTCCTGGAATCACATTAAGTATTTTTGCTTATCCAGAAAGGTTAAAAACTCTTATGACCTCCCCCCAACCTGCTTCATTTTTCTCCTAAAGTTGTGAAAGCAAAACTCAAGGGACATTCCCCAAAATGAATTATGCAGAAGATATGATAAGATGAGCTTCCACCTGCTGCTAAGGGATGCGCTTTAGAAAAATGTAATCAGATATTCATTTCCTGATATTAACAACCACGAAGAGGGAACTCTGATTTCTGGAACAAATACCTTAAGAAGGAAGTTTAAACATACACATTTTAATTGAATTTCTTCCCAACCAGTGTGCAATTGACAGAATCCTACATTCATCATGATCCACAGGCTTCTATAACTCATAAGTTGGTCCATCTACTAGTACGACTTGTCTAGGTTCTTAATACTCTTATTGACCACTCAAGTTTCCAGGGAGACTCATTAGCAGAGCTGGCAAATGCTGTAGTCGGCATTATTATCAACCGCAAAAGTTTTGAGCATCTGCTCTTCTGTATGTTTATTTGTTTATTGTCTGTCTTTCCCCAACTAGAATGTGAGCTCACTGAAGCAGACATTTACATGTGTTGTGCTCACTCCTGTAGCCCTGTACTGCCTGGCACTTAGAGGTCTCTGATATATATTTGTTGCCTATTGAAGGGGACCAAAATATGCCTCCCCAAAATATGCCACTTTGGCATGAGGATAATTTTCAGCTGAAAGCAACTGAGAAAAAGCAGATACAAGACAGCTCTCTGCCCTCTCTAGATAACTAAAAGGAGGACATAAATTTGTAAAAGTGTCCCTTAACCCATCTCTACCAAGAAGGACAGCAATTAATCACCAGAGACAATTCTAGACCATTATTATCCCAGAGATGGCACCAGAGGAATCTATGTAACAAACTTTTTACCTAACCCTTACCTTCTGTCCCTTCCCCCGTATATTTACTGTCCCATAATTGCCACCCTTACAAAGTCCTTTTCCTTTGTCTTGTCACTTCTCTAAAAATGTATTGTTCTTTTGTTAAGATGCTGTATAAGCCCAAGTTCTAACCACCTCTTTGAGTTACTCATCACTGACTGTTCCCCTGTGTATGCATCATGTACATGTTAATCAACTTCTGGTTTTTTTTCTCTTGTAAATCTGTCTTTTGGCAGTCTAATTTGCAGTGCCCTCATCAGAGAACCTAAGATTCTAAGAGGAAAAAGACTTTTCCCTCCTCTACACTATGAATCTCTTATATACTAAGAAACTGGAGCCTGGGGACTGCAACCAGGTCCTACCATAAATGAATTTTTAGTCTCCCCAGCTGTGTAATGACACACACACATAAACACACATTCAAACATAAATCATGGCAGTATATTCTAAGGGCCAAATCACTGATGCAGACCTTAAGAGCTAAGAAAGGGGAGGACTGTGCTACCAGGACATAGATAGTTCTTTTACTGTATTCTCTCCATATTCTCATTGCTGACATAAGACTTAGAACAACTGCGAACACCTCGAATGGCTCAGCCTTCCTGTCCTTGGAAAATACATGTGCCTCACCAGAACCTAGAGGCACCTATGTCTTCTTGCCACACCCACTTGGACCCCATGTCCTGCAGCCTCTCCTCCCAAATCCATGAATGCAACCCTACCACTGGCAGACAACCCAGTACACCTTGCCTCAGCTGTCTTGCCTCAGAAGCAGAGTTGTCTCATGAACCCTGGAAGGAAGGGGACCCATTGTTGATATTTAAATAAGGTCAGTCACAAAATGGAAATGAAAATCTTTCCTCTAAAATAAGTTGAAATCTTTTTTTTTTAAGGCTGCTATGGAGGAGGGATAAAGTACCAGGGGCTGAAGAGGTATGTATTCCTTTGTTCCCTCTGTGACTCAATAAATGTGAAGTGAATAGTTATGGTATGTCAAGGATGGTGCTAAGGGTGGGAACATACTGGGAACCACAAGGACACAGCCCTGCCTCAAAGATCCTACAGTCAACACAACAAAAAATGGGTAATAAAAATAGAGTGGGACAAGATTTATTGTAAGTGAAACACTGGATGCTATAATAACAAAATAAACGCGAAAGTCTGTTCAAACCCCAGTTCTGCCACTTAGAAGGCATATGGCACTGGACAGTCACTTCCTATTGTGGAGACTTGATTTTGTAACTCAAAAAGTAGGCACCTGTTACTTCCTTGCAGGACTGCTGTACATAAAGGGCTTCACAGAGTGCACAGCCCATGGTGGGGTACTCATTACACTGTATTATTCCTAAGAAAGGGGATGTCAGGACCAGAATGCAGATTTGCTTCCCAGTACTTAGGTTTGAGTGAAGCTAAACTCAGGATACATTTACTTCCTGGTTCCCTTCTTCCAGGCTTCAGACAGGCTTCCCTCCTTCTGTGTCTGATGGCCGTTTCCTGGGTAGCACTTAAGATTGAGCAATTGGTGTGGGAATTAGGCATCAAGGCACAGGCAGAAGTGTGACATCGGGCTTTAAGAAAGTCCCAAGAGCTTCCTCAATAGCCCCGCAATCAATGGTAAGATAGGCAAATTACACCTACCTACCGTTCTATTCACCTGTGACTAATTTCCCCAGGGGCGATGCCGAGCAACGGCTGAAGAGGGACTTCAGGGGTGGTGATGGGGCGGTGGAAGGGGTGCTCTGCATGATCAAGTTCTCCTACGTCAAGCAACCCAAATAAATAAAAAAATCAAAGTCAAAAGGAAGTGCTTGCTCTCTAACTCTTCAAATGCTGAGCCTTACGGTTTCTGGAAGATTTACGGGATGGAGTTTATCCAGCTATCTAACCAGAGATCAAACAGAAACAAGAAGCAGCTTAGATCCTAGAATAGTCTTCCAAAAACCATAGGCTCTCAAGTCACCCACCCCCAGGGGAGACCCGCTGGACCAGTCTCAGCTCACTGCCGTAACTCTAAGCCTCAGCACAGGGCCTGGCACAACAGCAGAAGCTGCATGAGCATTGGTAGATGAACAAAAGAACGAATGAATGAACTGAGGAAACAAAGGAACAAAGGAAAGAAACAGCTGGGGGTTTGGAACTACGTTGGGTCCAAAGAAAGTAACAATGAATCCTTAAGAACTGGCAGATTTGTAGGGTGGGTGACATCTTGACCCTACTGTCTGCAAAGGGGCGCCAATGTGCCATTAACTCTTTCCGGTCGGGGATACCCGGAACAGGGCAGCCCGCAGCAGCACAGCCATTACATGAACAGTAGGGGCTCCAAAAAGCGGCCAGACCGGATCTTGTTCTGGAATGCACCAGATGACTTTTTTTTCTGCTGCTACAGCAGCAGCAGTAACTGCAGATTTACTGTCCTAATTATGTTTGGCTTTGGTTAAATTAGTTTGCGTTCCCTGAGCACACACTGGTAGGGGGAGGGATCAGGAGGGAAGGAGGTGGCCTAAGAAGATGCCAGGAGGTGGGGAGAATCTGCTCAGAGGATGGTGTACATGGAAGAACACCAGTCAGGCAGCAGGCAGATTCTGGAGAGTTACCGCACGGTGGTTCCAGGAGCTCAGAGGGAGGGAGAGAGTGGTGTTCTGCTGAAAGCCTCCATTCATTCATTCATTCATTCATGCTACACTTATTTATTGAGTGCCCAAGATGGGTCAGATTTCAAACTAAGAGGTGCAGGAAACTTCAGTGAACCAGACAAATAAAGGCTCCCTGACCTCATGAACTTATGATCTAGAAAGAGAGTGAGACAAGAAACAAAGAGATAACCAAAACTGTCAGAGGCCATGAAATCACTGTAACAAGTAGTGAAGGACTATCAAGGGGACATTCACTGTTTCATTTGTATTTGTAGTAGTAGTGACCTCGACCAGCAGAACCAAAAGCACCCCAACTGCCATTAACCCCTTTACTCAGTGCTAACTACATTCCAGACGCCAAATGTTTTTGTTTCATCTTCCCAAAAGCCCAGTGAGATGAGTCAGCCCTGTGTTACAGATGAGGAACCCAGGTTCAGAATTCTGGAGTACACAGCAGGGGACCTGGAATGCAATGTTGCTCCTTATGTCCTTTACAAAGTGCTACAAATAGCAGTAACCAGTGATTACAGCACCCACTAAACACCATACACAGAATCCTGGCAACATGTCTTCAATGTCAGCACTGACTAGTTACATTTTGCAAACTGATACCCAGAGAGTCTGATTAGCTTAACAGCATCATAAAACTACGACAAGGTGAAGGCAGGACTAGGACTCACGCCTGTGACCCCTCAGTCTTGTTGTGTCCCCAGAACATAATACAAAGCAGTGTGATGGAACGACTAGGTTTTTTCCTTGATGACCAGGAGGAAAGTTTCAGATGTTGGAATGTGTTGGAGTCACCTAGGCTTATTAGACAGTAACACAGGAAATGTTGGTCCTCAGAGCTGTCTAGTTGTTGTTCCAGGTAATGGGGAGCTGAGCTTAACACTCTTGCAAAGTTACTTTGGGGAATAAACCAGAAACAAAAAAATGCCTCAAACCCAGAGCAATGACATAACTATAAAAGGACCTCTTGTTAGGTTGTGGTATTCTCAGCAGCGACATAAACAGGCGACCTGAGATTCAGTATAGTGTGTGGATGACAGCTGGGTATACCTTTGCACCAGGCCTTTTCTTTTTGCTCCACAGACTTCCATTATCTATGGAAGGCCGGCTCTGGAAATCTATTTACCTAACTACCTGTCCTTATCAACTGCTGGGTTAGCTCTCTGTACAGACAGTCAAGCCAACATCTCACACCACCACAACTGTTAAGGGCATCTTAGAATTTCCATGATAAAACCTGCCCTTTCTGCTTTAATACCTTGTCTGTTTTTCACATCTGTAGTGAACTCAAACCTGAAAGATGGATTGTCAAATCAGAGTATTTTTTTTTTAAACCCACAATGCCACTACAAATAGAAGCAGCTACTTTGATTTATAAACACTGTAATCTTCCCCAGGCCTTAGATTTTTTTTTTTGACAACCTCCAGATCAGAACCAATTTAATTCTGAAAGATAGCTAATCAAGTAATTTGTTGTAACACCTCTCTCATTCTCACTGTTGCAAAGGATTTATATGGATAAACCAACATTTTATTGAAGATTATGATTGGACCCTTCAGGTATCATGAAGTGCTTACCTATAATCTCCAGAAACACAATAACTTCTATATGTTCATTTCACCAACTGACTTGAGCATTTCCACAAGTCACGTAGAATGGTACACACTTACGTGGATAAAACTTGAAACTCCAAACATTTTTTTTTACATGCAATAATTCTCTCTTAAATGTATTGTTTGTAAAAGACATATAGATGAATTCCCAATTGTGGAGGAGTTGAACAATCTCAATCCTGATTTTTCAATTTTATATACTCCAACAACCTTAGTGTATACACAATTAATAAGAAACAAAGTAGGCATGGATTTGAGAATTCCACATATTTTGAGATCATTATAGTCACCCTCAGTTTTTCATTCACTAAACTTTTATCTACTATATACAAGAGTATGTACTACCTGCAGAACTCATGTTCCAGTAAGGACAATAGGGCAACCTACTAACTTTTACTTAGAAAATACTTGTATTCCTACTATGTGCTATGCTGTATTCCGGGTACTTTATATTTAGTCTCAGACATCCCTACAGATAGGTACTGATTTGCCCTTTATTCTTTAAATTTGATCTGACTTGAATCCTAGCCATGAGATTCTATTTCTACCTACTGTGTAGAAAAGAAATATTTAGCACATCACACAGGGTAATTTTTTAAGACCTTTTTCACATTCTAAAGTAGATGAAAAGCATCCTGGAGCTGAGAACTTCTCCTGGTATACTAAGTCCCCTTCCCTAGAATCAATTACCTGAGCACTTTTTCTGAGCAACGTCTCATTTCCTTTCAAAAGATGTATCATGGTTATGGAAAGCACTGAGCCCACTGACGCTGCCCTGGGAATCTGAGTAGATGAATGGGAAAACTTGGCATTCCACTCAGTTATCCATGTCCCTGTCCCCTTCTCTTTATTCCAGCCTTCTCTGTAATTAAACAGCTTTCTGTGCTCAGGGACTGACTGGCAGGAATTACGAAAACTCTTACAAGAAGCTTTAACAGAAGAAGGGAGAGAAAGAATGTTATGGCACATTCTATGAATGTGCTCTGAAAGTGTATTCCCCATATTGTGGCAGAAATAAACATGGCTTTGAGGGTTCCAATCCCAGCTCTGTCCCATACTTGCTGTGTGGCTTTGAGCAAGCTACTTAACTTCTCTGAGCTGTCACTTATCTTCAGAAAACCTACTTCATAGATTTTTTACGAAAATTTGGTAAATTTTAATTATGTGATACAATATAAATATAATGGCCCATTGTGGTCACTTCATAAACACTAGGTCCCTCCTCACCTTTATCTCCTTCCTCCCTCTGTGCACATTAACCTGTTTTGCCTTTCCAGGGCAATTTGCTACTCTACGTACCAGATAATAAGCACCAGGTAAATGTTTAAAAAGAAAAAAGACCCTTCTTGCCCCAAAGTCCTGGGAGGGACATGTTATTGCTATTTTATAGCCTGGCCGAGCTGGGCTGACTCCCACCCATTCTGTCCCATTGTGCTGCCTCTGAAGGAGCTAACATTTATTTTCTCATTTAGTTATAAGGTAGGAAAATAGTTCCCTCAAATGCATGAGGGAGAGATCCAATTGGGAAGGTTCTGGTTTACCACTCCAGAGGGACAATCCTAAGACTTCCTCACACCCAGAGGAAAGGAACTGCCCCCACGCCTCTCACTGAAGTGCACTGCAACGGGAGCTACAGGTTATTTAAGTTGAAGTTGAAGGTAGCTATGTTCTTTGCACAGCTCAAGCATTTCATTTTCCAAATCAGGAAACTTCATTTCTAAATGTGTTCAGCAGAATCTACAGGCTTCCTTCAGCTGACAAAAGGAAAGCCCCTGAAAAATTGCATTCGTGTTGCCTTTAATTCGAGCTTTTGTGCCCCTTTTCTTAATCCTAATGATTTAGGAGGTCACACTTAGCTCCTGCCCCTGGGGAAGAGAGCAGCATCACAACACCCTCTGACCAGAGCAGGATGAGCCTGATGACCTCAGAGCCTTAATTCTGAATTTTCTGGCTTCTATGGATTTACATCAAATCTGCAGCATTCCTTCAGATGGTGTTTTGCAGTTAATTATACTTAAAGATTTGGTAGGTAGAATTCCATCTGAAGCCCAAGCCATCAAGCCATCAGCTCCTGGGATTGTCATTTCAAGCTTCTTATTTTGAATCACTTGGGTCTTTACCCAAAATGTGTTTTTACCCAAGTTAAAGGATTTTTGTCTTGTAAGCATTTATATACACAAAAAGCACAGTGTTCTGTGCATTGAAAGAATTCTTCCTGTAAATAATCCACAAATTATTATGAAGAGATTTGCAATGATTCCTATTTGTAACCTGTTCACAGTCTAAATCACTCTGTTGGGACAGAATCTACAGCATGTTTTTGGAGAAAGGCTGTATGGAGCGTCACTCTGAACCATGGTGTAGTAAGAAACATCATGTGGGCTGGAGATTCAGAGGGGCCAGAACTAAATGGAGCAGACAGGTCATATTTATGGATGTCAAAACTAACTGAGGTCCTCAAAAGTTACATAAGGTCATTAGATCAATTAAAGTTCCTTCCCCAGCTTCCTTGGTAAAATATTAGATTTACCAGTTAAAGGCATGAAGCCATGCTGCCTCTTTCAGTAAATATTACCAACCCCAAAATCCATCTTCATACTTTCAGGAGAAGGGTCTTGGCAAAAGGGGGAAAGCAGGCCTCTCTTTTGCTAGAAAAGGGCTCTTTTGGAATCTGCTAAAGACCTGGAAGCCTGCAGCAAACAGCACAAGTATATGGCCTCCAGTGGGTTGGGCAGTGTGGGGCTGACACCCTAGGGCAGAGCTGGGATGGTTTGGCTTCAAACCCCCTGAAATGCCAGGCTGTAGTCTCTACATCCGGAAGGCACCTTGGCTGACGTGAAGTTGGGGCCAGGAGGCCCACTGGCTAAAGGCACAGGTGTGTAATCTCAGGACGACCACCTAAAGGTGGCCACAGCTCCTTCTAAGCCATCATTTTATCTTCAGTCTGCCCAACCACAAATTTCTATAAAAAATGCACATTTCATCTTCTTACAACTTAACCCTCTCCCTGTGCCTCACTGTCCTTGCTTTCAAGACACTGGCTAGAGATTCAGGCTTCTGAAGCAGTTATACTGGTATGGAGCCCTGGCTTTGCTAGAGCTGTGTGACCTTAGAACCTTCTCTGCATCTCAATTGTTTCATTGGTCAAAAATTTAAAAATGAAATATTCACCCAATTGGGATAATAAGATCAATACTGAGTCAATATAAGAAAAGGACTTAAAACACATACTAAGTGTTTAATAACAGTAGCTATTATTTGGTGGGCCTTTTGAGTATTCAACCATTTTTGACTTAGAAAAATGACAATTTCATGTGGTCCAACCCAACTTTCATTAAAGTTCTCAGCCTTACTAAAGCCTCATCTTTTCTTCTTTTGATTTAGCTCAAGCATCACCTGTTCCAGGAAGACTTCCATGACACCAAGTCTGGTTTCATTTCCCCTCACATCCATGCACTCAATTATTCAAAAGCAGAGGACAGGCATGCCTCATTTTACTGTGTTTCACTTGATTGTGCCTCAGATACTGCATTTCTTACAAATAGAAGGTTTGTTGTAACCCTGCATTGAGTAGGTCTATTGGCACCCTTTTTCCAACAGCATTTACTCACTTCATGTCTCTGTGTCACATTTTGGTAATTCTTGCAATGTTTCAAATTTTTCCACTATTATTATATTTGCTATGGTGATCTGTGGTCAGTGATCCTTGATGTTACTACTATCATTGTTTTGGGGCACACGAACGACGCCCATATAAGATGGTGAACTTAATACATGTTGTATGTGTTCTGACTGCTCCACCAACCAGCCTCTTTTCCTGTCCCTCCAACAGTACTGTTGTGTGTATTCCCTGAGACACAACAATGTTTAATTAGGCAACTGATAACCCTACAATGGCCTCTAAGTGTTCAAGTGAAAGGAGGAGTTGCATGTCTCTCACTTTAAACCAAAAGCTAGAAGTGATTATGCTTAATGAGGAAGACGTGTCAAAAGCCAAGATAATCTGAAAGCTGGGGCTCTTGCACCAAACAGCCAAGGTGTGAACACAAAACAAAAGGTCCTGAGGGAAACTAAAAGTGCTACTCCAGTGACCACACAAATGATGAAAAAGCAAAACAGCCATTGCTGGTATGAGAAAGTTTAGTGATCTGGATAGAAGATCAAATGGGCTACAGCAGTCCCTTAAGCCAAAGCCTAATCCAGAGGGAGTCCCTGTCTCCATTCCATGAAGGCTGAGGGAGGTGAGAAAACTGCAGAAGAAAAGTTGGAAGGTAGAAGAGGTTCATGAGGTTTAAAGAAAGAAGCCATCTCTGTAACATGAAAGTACAAGGTGAGGCAGCCAGTGCTGATGTAGAAGACTCAGCAAGTTATCCAGAAGGTCTAGCTAAGATAATTAGTGAAGGTGGCCACACTAAACAACAGATTTTCAGTGTAGATGAAGCAGACTTCTATTGGAAGAAGATGGCATCCAGAACTTTCATAGGCAGAGAGAAGTAGTCAATGTCTTGCTTCAAAGCTTCCAAGGACAGGCTGCCTCTTTGGTTAGTTGCTAATGCAGCTGGTGACTTTAAGTTAACACCAATGTTCATTTACCATCTCAAAATTCCTAGGGCCCTTAAGAATTATCCTAAATCTACTCTGCTTGCGCTCTATGAATGGAACAAGGGCCTGGATGACAGCGCATCTGTTTACAACATGGTTTACTGACTATTTTAAGGCCATTATTGAGACCCACTGCTCAAATATAAAGATTTCTTTTATAACATTACTTCCCAGTAACAATGCCCCTAGTTACCCAAGAGCGCTGATGGAAATGTACAGTAAGATCAGTGTTGTTTTCATGTCTGCTGATACATCTATTTTGCAGCCCATGGTTCAAGGAGTCATTTCAACTTTCAAGTCTTATTATTTAAGAAACACATTTCATAAGGCTATACCTGCCATAAATACAGTAGCGATTCCTCTGATGGATCTGGCAAAAGTAAATTGAAAACTTTCTGTAAAAGATTCAGCATTCTAGATGCCATTCAGAACACCGATGGTTCATGGGAAGAGTCAAAATGTCAACATGCATGGGAATATTGGAAGAAGTTGATTCCAACCCTCATGGATGACTTTGAGGGGTTTAAGATATCAGGGGAGGAAGTCATGGCAGATGTGGTGGTATGGGACCAGTTTCTAATTGGTCAGTCAGCAGCCATCAACACCGAGGAGTCAAGTACCTCCACCAGAGAAAAGATGACGACTCGCTGAAAGTTCAGGTAACAGTTAGCATTTTTCAGCAATGATGTATTTTTTAATTTTGGTATAGACAGAATGTTATTGTACAGTTAACAGGTGACAATATACTGTAAACATAACTTCTATATGCATTGGAAAACCAAAAAATTCACTTGACTCACTTTATAGCGATACCTGCTTTATTGTGGGGGTCTGAAACCAATCCTATAATCTCTCTTAAGGTATGCCTGCATAAGCACCACAGACAAGTGCCAGGCACTGGTAATTAACAGTGAACAAGTTCCATATGATCCTTCCCTCAACGATTTAAATTCAAACAGAAGATAGTAACAAAGTACTGACAATCAGTGGAGAAAGTGCCTCTCTTGGCAAATAGAAAACAGTATGAACAGACATACAAAAGCAGGATCTTGATGGAGAGCACAGGTTGAAGGCAGGGAAATCTTGGAACAAGTAATTTTTCCCAAGACCTGCAGAATGAATTGGGACTGGTCAGATGACGAAGAGAAGAAAGATTGTTCCAGAAACAGCGAGACCTTTCTGTGAAGGCCCAGAAATGAGAAAAGGCCTTGGGTAAGGGAAGGATGCTGGGTATGGCTGCAGGGAGAGCAGTGAGTGAGAGGGCAGTTGGACCACAGGTAGCAGAGAGCCAATCACATAAGGCCTTTGTAAGGCCCCTAGAGAAGTTTAGACAAAATCTAAGAAAGCCCTCACTCTCAGGGCCACAGCACAAGGTCGTACCTGAGGCAAGTGCCTCCTTAATCTCAGCCTCTTAGGTACCTTGCTATTCTACGACTAGTCTTGTACCTGTTGGGCTCTATCTTGAGGTCAAGAGGGAGCCTGAAGGGATTTTAAAAAGAAAGAGACACTTTTCTAGCAGCCTTTTAGATGGCTCGCTTTGGCTCAGAGGTCTGATGGGCTAGAGGGTGGCAGGGGGAGGGCAGAAAGCTGGGCATTTATTTGGTCAGTGGAGGCCCTCATGTGGGTCCCTTGAATATGCTAGCTTTCTCTCTAGCATATCCCTTATGGGACCAATTTCTAATTGTGCCTTCATTTGTTTATCTTCCACTAGACTCTGAGTCCCTTGAGCAGAGGCACCTAGAAGTGCATCCACCACCCTAACTCCAGGATCAGCGCTGTGCCTAGTACTGAATAGTTAATAAACAGTAAACATTATTAATGTAACTATTATTATTAATATGTACTGTTTAAATCCAGATACACAAATTCCATTTTTACAGTTCCATGTGGTAAATTGATTCTATGGATTACTAATGTTCTGAGAAATGTTAAACAAGGTTTTAGGCATTGTGGGGAGACCTGTATTTAAAGCAGTTTGGGAAACATTTGCTTAAAAACATTGAACACATGTATTTCCAAACTCTCTCCACTGAGAGGGCCTAGAAACAATAACACCCCAAGAGCAACGAGCATATCCAGCACCCAGATTCTGCAAGAAAAGGGACCATGGATCTTAGAAATGATGGCTCATTCTAGAGCTGGGACAGCAAATAAATATAAGATGAGCCTGGAGTACCTTGTATAGTGTCATAAAGTAAGGGAGTGCCCCCCTCACACACCACACACACATACACACAGACACTCAGTGGTGGGAAATGGGACATAGGAGCCGACTAGAAGAGCTTCTAGTGGCCAATGGTGGAACAATTTGCATAAAGAGGTAAATAACATACATTAGATTATAACCCAGAATATAAAACAATATCCATGAACCAATCCTGATGTAAATGAATGGTTCAATAAATAAATTCAAGAGAAGAGATAAGTCTCCCAGGGAGAAGAATTACAAATATTTTATTTTTCAAGGATATGGGGCACAGCATCCCAGCCCTTATGCACAGACTGTGCGTAGTGATTTCTTTCCAAAGAGTATGGCATAAAAAGAGGGAAAAACAAGAGTAATTTTACAGCAGAGAAACCTGACAAATACTAGTTCAGCCCAGTAATGAACTTAACATCGTCATGAATAAGTCATGCTGGCCATATGTACCATTGATAAGATGTGATGAGAACGGCCCCACACATCTGGGGCCCTCCTCCCCAAGGCCAGCAGCCCCCGTCTCACCATGAGAAAAACAACAGACATGCAAATTGAGGGTCCTTCTGCCAAACACCTGACCAGTCCCCCTCAGAACTGTACAGGTCATCAAAACCAACAAAAGTATGAGAAAGTGTCCCAGCCAAGAGTGGTATATGGAGACATGATGACTAAATGTAATGTAGTATCTTGGATGGAAGCCTGGGGACAGTACATAAAGCAATGAAGCAATCTGAAGCAATGCTGAACAGGCGAGTACTTCAGCTAATGAGGATGCATTAATACTGGTTTGTCAGTTGGGACAAACGTATCACACTACGTAAGATCTTAACAACTAGGGAAGTGGGCACAGCGTACATCGTTCTCTAGACTATCTTTGCAACTCTTATGCTGTTGAATCCTAAAAGTACACTGGAATTTTTAAAAGTCTACTTAAAGAAATTAAATGGTGTCTTTACTCTCCAACTTCTCAGATAGTTTAATGTACTGAGATACATTATGAATTTTCCCAAATTACTGTGACTAAGGAACTGAATAGATGTCACATTGTCCCGGGCCTTGGTGTTCTCTAGAATAGCTAGGAATAATAATAATGTGATAACAACAGCCACAACCGGCATTTTTTAGAGTGGCTCTGAGCATCGTGGTTAATCATGTAGTCCCATGGGCCAAGCTGCCTGCTCACATGCTAGCATCAGCGCTTAAAAGCTATACCATCTTAGGCAATTCATTTAATTTTGCCTTGGTTTCCTTAGCTGTAAAATGGGATTAACAATGCTACCTCTCTTACAGGGTTATTGTGAGAATTCAATGAGTTTATATAGATGAATGTGTGGCCAGGACATTGTAAATTGCTCAACATAATACCCTCATTGGGACTTCTTGAGGGCTTTCCATATGTCATTTCTCTACATAACAAATATTATCATTTTATAGAAAGAAAAACAAAGTTTGCATCATGTGCTCCAGGTCTCATAGCTAGTGAACTGTAGAGGGAGGCCCACGTCGGAGGAAGCCCAAGGCCAAGTGGTGAGACTTGTGATCCTAGAAAGAAGCAACAGAGCCCTGAATACTGAGATTCTGGGAGAGGGAGGAAGTTTCAAGGATAATAATAAAAAGAACTAAAATCGTAAGGACACAGCATGAAAACTAATCATGGCAACTCTGCACCTTTGCAGACACCTTCCTAGCTATTAAATGACGTCTTCCAGGAAGTCTTGGTAGACAGAGCACCTCTGCAAAAGCCATGAATACCCCAATCTCCTCTCTCCACGTCTAAGGGCCAGTGCCAGGTGGACCTTTCTCTGCCTAGCACTCTCTGTAAGGACAGAACGTGCCCCTGAAAATCCAGTCCCCTACCAAAATGTGGAAGACTTTCTGCACACTTTCCTCTTCTGTCTCTAGCCTGGGAAGCTGGACTCTAATTTTTAGTCATTTCAAATCAAGCAGCAGAGATTGTGCCATGCTTAATCATCATAAGACTGGGGCTTTCATCTGTCGGCCAACTGCACAATTAGGAAAAAAGAAAATGTAAAGCTATCTGATATGAATGACTAAACCCTATAAAAGTCTGGAAGAACCAGAAATGGGTTCCCCCAACCCACAGTATTCTGTGAATCCCCAAACACTCAACATGGTACTTGAAGCACCTGCTGCCTCCAGCAGGCACACAGTGGCCAAGTTCTTGGCTGACCTGGGTGCTAATTACACACGGAACTTTTCTGTATGGTCAGCAGAAAGCCTCCCTGTGACATAACTCACAGGTCCAGTTTCCTTTCCCATGACAAGCAAATACTTGTCAAAGCCCATCACCTGTAAACATTGAGTGTGAAGGAGAGAAAGGAAAATTCTCTCCCCTGGCTGCTTCCCCTCCCTTTCCTGGCTCTCTCTTTCCTTTCCTTCCATAACTTATGTTCCTGCCAACCTGTAGCCTATGCCCCAGTTTTGTACTGAACTTGATCTCACCTGTTACATCTACCGAGGATTTATGATTAAACAAAACAAAAAAAATGAAACACCAATTGAAATAAAAGCAAAAACTTGAGAAACAGCATCTCCGGTTTCCTGATTCTCCTTGAATTAACCTTCTCCTCTGAATTCTTCACACTACAGTCTACATCACCTGCTTAACACTTGGTATACAGGAAGAATGCAGAAACTGGTTTGCTCTGTTAAATTTGTTTTTGTTAAAACTTAGTTAAAAATTTTTAATTTAACTGAGAACACAGGTTGCTTCAGACAAACTAAGAATACTTTTTAGTATAAGTATGTACCATGCAATATTTGAGACATACTTACATTAAGTATTTGATGTTTATTTGAAACTCAAACTGGGCATCCTGTGTTTTTACTTGTGAAATCTAGCAATACATCTATTTATGAAATATACAGTGTAAAGTATTTTTTCAGTAAATTGCTTTGTTTAAATGGTATTATACACAGATGTCCAGCATATGAACAAATCAAGATAGAAAGATGATGTCCAGAGGGGGAAAGTGGCTAGACTCTTCAGGGTCCAAATTAGAGCAGCAGAGCTCAGAAATGAGCACAGTCTTCCAAAACATGTGTTTCTTTACTTCACTGTCAGGAAAAACTGTGGAACACTTTGAAATGGGCAAAGATTCAGGCATTTCTTGTCCTTCTGGGTTATTTCTACCTTATATTGTCTTTGGGCTATTGTACAATTCTGTACATTGTAGAAAACAGTAATAATATAATTGGTCTGCAGATGCGTATCAATTGTATGAGGCTGATAATTACTCTATGGACAGACCAGTTTCTGCATCAGTTTATAAACATTTCAGCACATCTTTAGTGCATCTAGGCATGTGGTTCTTCAGATTCACCTTTGAACTGGTTGTAACATCTTATCAGTTCCCTCATTAATTAATGCACTAATTAATCTTTGACATGCTGATTTTATATTTGTAAGATTCATTATTTTATGTTTTATAAAAAAAAATAATCCTTTGGCAATTTGTTATTCTTCTCTGAACAGTCAGCCTGGGAGGAGTTTGGGCTGAAGAGCCTTGGAATGAAACAGACTGGATGGACGAGAAGGGAAGGGAATACATTTGTAAAACACCAATCTGATCACAGGACTCCCCATGGAAAACCCTCCCCAGACATCCCAGGCATGGCCCTGAGGACAAAGTCAAACTCCCCATCCCAGGGGCAGTGCCATTTGTCCACCCTGGCCTTGTCCACTACAGGAACCCTCACTGACCCACTCTTCATGGGGCTTGCTCCAACTCCCCCTTCTGTCCTCCTCCTAGTTTAGATGGATGCCTATCCTGCAGGTTCCCATAAGCCTCTTGGGCTTCACAAACCATAGCACTTTTCTCATTGCACTGCAATTACTGTTTAATTGTCTATAGCCTGCATTACACTGCATTTTGTGAGGGCAAGAACGAAAACTTGCTCTGGTTTGCCTGTGCATTTCCAACTCCAAGCACAGGGTTTTGGCTCACAGAGAGACCCCCCAAAAATGTTAAATGAATAAATGGAACTGGAAGCATAATAGGATAACTTACACACATGGGAGAGGGAAACCAAGGGAATATGAAGTACAGACAGGCAGGCAAGCAGACTCTTACTAGCTATGCTTTCTTCAAAATACACTTTGCAGGGACACATCACTAAGCCACCTGCCTCCCCCCAGGGACTAAGTCACTCTTACCCAATGATTTCCTTCCATCTAACTATACAGAACTAATTATTCTATTACTCAAAATCACAGCACAGTAATTTTCATCACTCTTCATATGAAACTGAATTATAAAATTGGACAGGCTCACCTAAAAGTGGAGTGTTGTATAGTCTTTCTAAAGAAAAAATAGAAGTTCCCTTCTTAAAAAGAAGGAAGTAAAAATACATTTTTGAACCCCACCTACTCACAATCTGGGAAGAGGCAATCCATTTAGAAAAGGTGCTTCCAGGAAAGAGGTAGACTCTCAAATCCTTCCTAATGTGTTGTCGTATCCCTACCTTCAATTACCAACTAAAAGCCTCATAGAATCCCAGGATCCTGTAACTCCTCACAGTTCCCATGAGCAACGTGATTTCCAGCCTCTTTACAAAGCGTGCTCACTTTGGAGGGTGTGGTTTCCATTTGTAAAGGCGGTTCCCTTTATAGCCACGCACAGGTGAATTAGCTAGATGGTGTTTATTGCAGAGCTCCGCGATCTCAGCAAGCATTGGGGTGGCGCTTCCTGCCGCCCGCTCGCCTCTGCTGCCACCCACCCGTCACCACCGTGGTCCAAGCTGATTCTCCCTCGTGGAGAAAGATAGCCGGGACCAAGGGCTGCGGGCCCATCCCACCCATCCCACCTGTACTTCTCTTCCGACGGCGCCCAGCCCCCGCGGAGGGACAGCAGCCACTACTGAATGCCTATTGTTCTCTTGTCATTCAACAGCTTTTCTTTCCTGTCCCTCACATAATGAACCAAACCTGCTGGCCAAAGAAATCACAGAAAAATAGGGAAAGGGCAGGCTGGAGTCAGGGTGTGGGCTGATCCTTCCCGAGGGAGAAATCAGGATGGTGCACGGCGGCAGGCAGCCCACGGTGGGCGGGTGGTGGGCGCCAGTACAGGGCTGGATGCACCCCCGAGGCCTTGCCGGATAGCTGCATCCCACCGCTGCCAGATGTCTGCCTTTCAGAAAACAAGTGGGTCTGTTTGAAGAGACACACTCAGGTATGAGAAGAATTCTAAAAAGAACAAGAGCTAAAACATCCTGAGGGTTTACCACGTGCCAGGCACTGTACTGTTTTCTGTGCATTCTCACAACTGCTCCACTCAAGGCTTAGGCGGCAGTAACCGTTTCCATTCTCATTTGAGAAATGAAGAAAATGGCTCTTGAAGATTCATGAAACCTCCCCGAAGACTTATAGCAAGATGGTGACAACCACAGACTTAAAACAAACCAAACGTCAGGGCCCCAACTCCTAACAAGCAGGATTATTTGTTTGGAAATTAGGTGCTAGGGTTTTTATTTCTGCTATCTCATTTACCTCTTGGTGATATTCCAAAGTATTTGATTCTCTCACCGAAGCACAAGGAATGTAGGGAACTTGTCCCAGGCCACACAGCCAGGAAGTGATGGGGTAGTTTGAAGAGAGGTCTGCTGTGGCCAGCTGCCAAAGGAACTGAAGTGGGCATGGGGCGGGCGAGGGGGAAAAGGGCAGGACACTAGCTCTCTAGGATTTATGCAAAACTCTCTAAGTGCCAGTATTAGCTCCTGACCAGAAGCACTGATCTCAGGCCAGGGTTTTCAAAGAAAAATCCTCCAAGCTTGATATAGCACCCATGATTGTATGCTTTTCCCTGAGATTTGAGCTGAGCCACAGAACATTCCAGGAGGCAGTCACCAGGCCCCCTCTAGGTCCCCTCCACCACCGGCTCTGAGAATAAACACATTTGCATCTCACTGCTGGACAGAAAGACTTTCCAGGACTGACATCCTAGGGGGATGGTCTGAAGCAGCTATAATCCATTCTCAGGACCCTCCCAGCTGGACTACATCAGGGATAGCCTAAGTTACTTGTGCACTGGGCAAATATCACTTTGTTTGGATTCAGAAATCACAGACCCCAGTTTGTTGGTCCTCTCCACTGTTTACTCATCTCATTCCCCTTTCAGTTTAAAAGTCCCCAAGCCTTCATCAAATCATTGACTCAAATTACTGAATTCATCTGTTTCTTGGGAATCAGAAAATATTACTGCATTTCATAACTTAGAAGAATGCTGACTTCCCACAAAAGCTTCAGTGTTAAAAATACTTTGTACAAGTCTTTGTTCAGAATGAGAGGAAAAAAATATACATTTATTTCAGTTAAGAGAAATGGTTCAATGTTCAAATTATAAAGGAGGGCTTGACCTCAGGGCAAAGGTTGTTTTTATTTTGAAGTTAAATCAAAGCAGCACACACTTTGCTAGGCGTATGAACCCACCAAATTATTAACAACTGATAAGGAAAGAAATGCATGTATCTCAGCTTCATATATAACCAAAAAATTTCAACCACATAACTGTGAGAAATAGAGCAAAAATGGAATAAGAATTTGGCTGGAGTAAGAAAATCTGGGCTACAACTCTTCTTATTTCTTATTGTTACTTAACCTCACTGCATCTTGATTTCCTCATCTGCAAAATGGAAATAACTATACAATGCTGAACACAGGGTAATCACTTAAGTAATGCTTAATTTTTAAGTAACAATGCTTGTTGTTGTTTTAAACTTTCTTATTAATATGTGCCTGAAATAGTTTCCTTATCAGCCAGGCATTGGGAATAAAGAATCTATAGTGGTCTATCTTTAAGAATTATTGATGTTACTACAGGAATCAGATTCTTGAACACTGTGAATTGCTTTCATCACTTGATTATGTACTCTGAGAATATAATTAGTAAGTGCATTTTGGAGAAAGTTTGCAATTTTTTTAAATTGATCCAGGCAAATGTGTAAATTGAGAAGACAGATGAATACATACTTGTGTACAATTAGATTTTCTGTATATAATATACATGTATAATATATATACATAAATATGCATGTGGATAACACACACATGTTCACATACACAGAAAGAGAGGGCGAAGCAAAAGGAAAGAGACAGAGATGAACAAACACTTAGAAGGGCCCCTGCCCAGGAATGAACAGGATGCCAAATGCCAAGTAAAAATGAACTAAATCCTCTAAGTTGCCCTTTGTTCCTTACTGTTGACATAGATTTATTGCAGCTGACTATGAATATACATAAACTACTTTATTGTGTTTGATTCATGCAAATATAAGCAGGGGTGGTCTTCACTGAAGGTGGGTTCCCAACAAAGAAAGGGTGATTCTAAAGTAGGACTATAAAGGTCAGATGACTACACTTGTCCAGCAAGTAATGTACAGGTATGGTCTGCAAGCATAGTAGGGAGGCAACAGGAATTACTGAGGACTGTGGCAAACTGGAGGTTCCAGTGGAAGAAGGGCAGCCTCTTCTGAGCTCTAGGCAGTTGTTGTCATGTGGGAGGATAGCCAGGTATATTTGCTGAGTTTTTTTGTTTTGTTTATTGCTTACTTGGTTTTTTTCAGTCTTTGTGTCCTTTGTTTAGAAAACATAAACTGGATTAGTCATCTTAGACTACCATAACAAAGTGCTGTGGACTCGGTCGCTTAATAGAAATTTATTTTCTCACAGTTCTGAAGGCTAGAAGTCTACGATCAGGGTGCCGGCATGGTCCAGTTTCAGTGAGGACTCTCGTCCTGGCTTACAGACAGCTGCCTTCTTGCTGTGTCCTCACTTGGTGGAGAGACAGAGGGCAAGCTCTCTGGGGCCTCCTCTTACAAGGACACTAATCCTATCACAGGGGGCAAGGGTAGGCTGCCCCAAAATGTGCCACTGTGGCACACAGATTATATCAGAACTAAAAGCAATCAAGGCCCAAAAGACTAAAAAAGAATTTAGATGGAATACCTTCTCTAGGAAGAGAGCCACCACTATAGATAACTATTTTATAATGGGAACTAACTGTGGTAGACAGGAAAGAATATGGCCCAGTCTGTTAAAATTCCTCTCTGCGTCTCATTGATTCTGTGTGGCCCAGCAAGCGTCTGTTTGCCAAACATTTACTCTTTAATATTTCTGTGAATTCCTTCCTTTCCTACTCCCTCCCCTTCATTCAGGATGATATATATATATTTCACTGTCCTTGACTGCCTGGAATCTCATGTCTATGGACTCCCCATACGTACATAATTAAACTACAGGTTTTTTCTCCAGTTAATCTGTCTCACGTCCATTTGATTCTTAGACCAGATAGAAGAACCTTGAAGGGAAGAGGAAAATTCTTGCTCTGCAATGACCCCCATAGCCCTAATTACCTCCCAAAGGCCCCATCTCTAAATACCATCACACTGGGAATTAGGGCTTCAACATATGCATTGGTTGGGGAGGGGAAACAAACATCTGGTCCATGACATTATATTCAAATATTTTTAAATGCTGGATAGGCCAACCAAACTCACTCTCTATCAGGAAATGTTCGCCTGGCTCAGAAGTTGTTGGTCTGTCACCAGATAAATTCTACCCACCATGCTTCACCACCTTCTACCACTTTTAAATTGCAACACATGCATGCACATTTACTTTAGAAGTTTTGTTAAATGTTTATGCTATCCTAGGGAGGAGGGATGGAAAATAATGTACAAAATCATGACCAGCCTTCTTGATTGGAGTTGACAGAAATCTAGGATGGGGCAGGAAATGAGGTGAGGTTTTTGGGTACATGGGAGGGCTGGAGCCTGTGATCAACTTGATTACAAGCTGATTCAAGAGGCAACTGGGCACCACTGCCTAGTTCTCAGAAGGGAAATGTTATGATAGCAATGATGGCAACAAAAGATGATTCCTCTGATTGAGAATGTAGAATCAACTAGAGCAGGAAAAGCCTGCAGAGAGAATAGGCAGGTGGAGCCTATTACTAGACAGTATTCTTAGGACTGTCCTATAGGGAGAAATTATTCTGTGGCTTTGAGTATGTTGATTTCTGGTGTGGGATTTTTCTCCCTCTTCTCACATACCCTCTCTTCTCTGACAACCTGTTTCAAGTCAGTCGCAATGGCATCTATGAAGGGTTGCAACCTCCATGAAGTTTTCCAGATGGTTGTTCCTGTTATTATTACCTTTCTCAAACACTTATTACATGATCAGTTTTGTAGATATCTTTCCATAATCCTCACCATAAACTAAGGGAGGTGAGATTATCGTCTACACTTGCCAGGATAAGAAACTGAGTCATGGTGGAGAGAAGCAACTTTTGTAACATCTCCCAGGGACAAGCTGACTTAGCCATGACTTGAACCCAAATCTCTCTGGTTTTAGCTCCTGAGCAGCCAGTTAATACCCTACTGCCTAGATCCCTAGTTCTTTAGCCCAAATGAGTCCCTCCCATATCTACATTAAGAATACTGCTCATACCTCTGTTATAGTATGTAGTGCACATATCATTAATTACTTGATTTTGCATCTCTCTGTCTCCTTGAGATTGTGATTTCCTGGAGGACAAAGACCAGGGCAGGGCTTCTTTGTCTTTGTCCTCCTATGCCTAGCTCAGTGCCTGGCCCATGGTAAGCATGGCCCATGGTAAGCACTCAGTACATGGTAGCTGAATGTATGAATAAGTGCCCATCAGGTGGGGCTGAGTTCTGTGCACTCAGAGGAACTGGCCATTGGGAATCAGGGAAGCTGGACACAGATGCACCTGCCTTTAAGGGAGGGACTGCTGCAAAGGAACTGCTTGAGATTTTGTTTCCACATATCTGAAAACTCGCTCTGCAGGAGCTCATTAGGACTCAGGAGAGAAGACTGGTAAGTGTTGTATCTGAACCCTGGATCCTCAAGGCCATGGGACACCTTCAAGAATCTTGCAAACTTTTGGAACTTAATAGCTGTAAGGTGTTGAAAAGAGGTGTTGCACAGAGGTTAGGATGTGGGTTCTGCAGATGGAGTGCCTGGATTATATTCCCAGGTCCTTTTCCCACCAGTCATGTTACTAAGGGTGAGCTAATTGTCTCCTTGCCTCCACTTGCTCATCGATAAAATAGTGCTAATCACAGGACTGCTCCCTTAGCATTGCTTTGAAGATTAAAAGAGTTAATATATAAAAAGTATGTAACAAAATGCTATATATATATTAGCTGTTATTAATATTTTTCTATTTCAAATGTCCTTGACAGAAAATGCCATGGATCAGGAGCTAAGAAAAAGGTTTTTTTCTGCCTAGATCTCTCCCATTCTGGGGCTACACTAACAAGTCCCTCTTATATGCAGATGTGGTCCTATTTTAAATTACTGCACCTGAAATATAAGCCTGATGTAATGTGTGTTGTCATTTATCATCCCATCTGTAGAATGGGTTGTAAACTTCTGCCTTGTTTACTTCACAAGGTTAAAACTGAATGTGATCACACCTTGAAAAATGTAAACAGTTATTGTCTTATTATTATTGTTATATTCACAAGAAGAGTATTTCAAGAGCCATATGGCCTTCCTTAATCATGGATAATAACCCAAGTTACGCTTCTAACTAGGAATAGTACTGGATGCTAAAAATAGCCTACATACAAAGATGAAATACAGTGAAAAATCTTTAAGTCAGAAACAGAACTGTGTCTTCTGCAAGGATGTGAAGAATGTTTTTACTCGTTCTTTCCATGTTTTACACATCCTCTTTCTTCTGGCTTTCTTACTCTTCCAGCTTTGCCTAGTATGAATTTCCCTGAGGAATAGTAGCTATTGTTGAATAATGAAAGATCATTGGCTGCTTATAGCTAATGAGCTATTTCATTTGCTACACTGCAGAAAACCCACCAGATCTTTCATTCTGATTCTCATGGCCAAGTAAGCTATAGAAAAACACAAACCCTCCCCCTACAGATGTACTCTTTAGATACTGCTTTTAGACAAACTACCATAACTAAAAACTAAGACACAAAGACAGGCGCCCTCTTTGACCACATCCTATCTTAGTTTACCTGTGTCCTCCCAAATATTCATTTATCCGTGAGCCCTCACACATGAGAAATTGCCAAAGATTTTAAACTATGGCAAAAAAAACTAAAGACTACTTAGGAAGTGTATCTCTTGCCAATGGGGAATTTTCCTCCAGAATTTAAATATGTAAGTTCACCTACAGAAGGTTAAGTAGGCTTTCTCCAAAGCACTTTATTCTTTTCGATTCTATATGTCAGAGGAGTTTCTATGCTAAAAAAATAAGAAAAAATGAGAGAATAGATACCTTTAAACAGTTTGTACAGTTATTTAAAAAGAACCAAAAAAAGGAAGAGAGGAGGAGGAAGCTGAAGGAATGAAGGATGAAAGGAAAGAAAGGAGGAAAGAAGGAAGACCAATTAAAAAATACTGAAGTAAGTGGACTCTTTCTTAAGATATGCCCCTCTGGAAAACTCTGTGATCTTTAATTACAGCAAAATGCTGGCAGAAACTTCTCTTTGTCTTTGGATCTCAAATGCGACTCTGGAAAGAGCTCCCCAAGAGAGTGATAGATATAATTTTATTAGTTTCAGCAAGACACAGACATGGCTATTCAGCAAAGACTTTTATAAGAGGCAGGGAGAAGGCAGGTAGGAAGAAAGCCCTGAGACAGACAGAACTGCAGGCGGATTTTATTAATGACCAGTGGAACTTGGGAGCCTGGAAGTTTAGTGCAGTTGCCTCTTTTGAGACTGTATTTAAAACACAGAGAGAAAACGTGAGATGACTATGAACTCTATCTTTCAGTATCTCTTGAAGCTGCTTAAATGCTATTGATAACAGAACTTGCAATGGAGAGACTTAAGAGAGTTTTGATGTAGCAACTTTTATGCCAAAAGAAGAAGTCCATGGAAGCCCAGAGAAATAAAGATCACCAACACTTAGGGGGGTTACAGAGAGATTAATAACAAAAACATAACCTGCACAAATACTGCTAGTTTAGGACAGAAGGACTGTCTCCCACATTTGCCAGCAAATTTTGTGAAGTCTCCATATCTTATCCCAGGCACTTCATACCAGAGCATGGAGCAGGTCCTAGTATACATTTATGGCTAGCTCTCCACAGAAAATGGGTGCTACCTTTGCAGACTGGGATTGTCACTGGGAGCTGGCTGCCCATCTAGGACTACACTGACAAATAAATAAACTTATATTTATTATTTTAAGCTCCTACCAATAGGATATAAGCCTAAGAAATAAGTGTCATTTCCAGATCAGGAGTTTTAAAAGTAGGTGTATTTCTCTCTCTCTGCACTTTTTCTCCTTCCTCAGACTGAAAGTCTTAGTTCACTCAGACACTAGAGGATGGCAGAGCCGCAGATGAAAAGAACTTGGGTCACTGAATCCTTATGTAAAGGAAAATCTCTCACCATTCAGAAACAGCTACATTGAACCATATGTTACATGGCAGATACTGACATTGTGAGGTATGTTTGTTACAGCAGCTATCCTTATCCTAACTGTATTATATTTTGTATATAAACTTAAGCTGTGGGTATTTTTGCTTAGCATGAAGGTTTAATTTGGTTCATATAGTAACAAATATAAACCAAACCTGTTCAACAGATAGTGAATGCCAGTGCTAAAGGATGTCTAAAGTAAGGGTGAGTGACTACTGGTAAGGTCCCAAGCTTTCTTTGAGATAGAGGGGAATAAAGATTGGGCAGATGCAGCCACAGATTCCTGTGCACAGAGATCTTTAGCCCCCACTTTACTTTTCGAAGGCGGCTGGAGTCATCACCATTATCAGTGAATGGGTCCCTCTCAAAGATTCTTTGAGCAAAGGAGTGTAATCAAGGTGAGCGCCTCCAGGCACAGTGACTACAAGCCTTGTACCTAAACCATGTCAGTTCTCTTGCTTTGGGAAATGATCTTAAACCTCTGCTGGCCTGTCAAAAATAAAATAAAAAAGAACTACATGAGAATCACTGATAAACTGGTATTGATTTTCACAGATCACCCTTGTCAAAAGGATTTATTGATGTGTCAATGTGTGTTGTTGAGAGGATCATGGCGGGATGGCTTTGAAGGATTTATAAGAAATCTACAGGCTTTAATACACCTGGCGGTAAATAACTAACAAGTACTGCACGTATTGATTCTTGTCATGTGGTCAATGCAATCTTTAGCCCACTAATTGTCAGTATTGACAAACAGTCCATGACCCAAATGAGCAGCTGGACATCTGCTCTGAGTGGAACATTTCCAAATGGCATTTGCCTTGCTGTTCTCAGCCAAATGTTGGAGCAGCCTTGCAGGTAATCAGCTTGAGGCAGAGGGAAATGTGTGGTAATTAATTCTTCCTTGCTGTCAAATGTTGCTATAAGAAGGGAGAAGGGAGTGATGGAGAGTCTGGTTGCATTACACAAGGCTGGAACCCATTTTCATGACACATGTACAGCAATATTCTTTGAGGCCCATCTCAAATGCCTCTTCCTAGGAAAACCTTCCAATATGACACCACACTTGGGGTTTCTGCCACTTCAAACCTTATTCCATTTGCAGGCAATTAATCCCACATTATCTATGTTGAACTTTATCTATTTATCCATGTGTAATGGATGTTCACCTATTTATCTGTTGGGTAATGACTAAATCTTAGCTTTTCAATTGGATATGAGCTTCTTAAACTTAGGAGAAAGATACAGGATCTCCTTATGAATCTCATTGAGAAGATGATGAAAGCTATTAATCTCCTCATAGAAACAGGTAAATTTGAAAAAGGTTTTCAGGGGGATCACAGAAGGTCTAGAAAGTACATGAACCCCTAAAACAGATGTGATCAAACCAGGTTCAAAATGCTGTTCCATTAACTCTCAGATGTCTGACCTCAAATAAGTTTCTTAATCTATCATTTTACCCTTCCTTAATACAAGAATCATCAGTTAGAGCACAGTGTGTTGTAAGGATTAAGTCAACTGATCCATGGTATGTGCTTTGCACATCATAGTATCTACTCCAAAAAATCTTCGGTATCATTCAAGATTTCTGAGTTCATTTCTTCCTTTGTGTTGCAAACATTTATGGAGCACTAACAAGGAATCACAGTAGATCAACCCAAATCAGACAAAACTTCTTGCTTACCATAGTTGCTCAATTAATGCTTGTTAATAAATTGATTAGGATCATTACCACTGGATAGAACAGCCTTTAAAACATCCTACTGTATTACTTTAATCAAATATCTAAATGTTACTATTGATTAAACATTTTAATATTATAAGCCTCCACTGTATACTCATTAAGCTTGAAATAAATAGAGAAAGGTCATTTATCATGCCATATTTTCTGTAGTGACCATCAATCTGTTATTTCTGTGGAATTGTATCATGTTTTAAATAGTTTATCCATCTCTAAATGTATGCTTGCTTCCCCTTAAACATAGAAGTTTAACAGAATAACCATCTTATTTATATTATAATATAGACACATATGAACTTATATCTAGGTTGGCTATAAAACACTTTGTTCTCCTTTGGGGAAGAATGCTACAAAAGTGCAATTAGTAAGTTCAAGTAAAAAAGAGTGAAGCCAGTATATGTATACATAATCTTTCAGTGTTTTTTTTTAACTTGGAAGACTGACTATACAAAGAATATGATATTATTCTAGTCAACAAAATTATCAGAGTTCATTCATGAGCTTATGAAAATCTTTGCAATTATTTTTATAAATTATTTTTCTTCTAGGTTCCCAATTCTACCCCATAATGCTTTCATCTTTATTTTACTAATGGGGAAATTTGGGATTATCACAAATAATCTTAAATTCTATCCCCTGGATGATTCTGTCTCATCTTTTATAATTTCTCACTGTATTTTCTGATAATGAAGGTTTAGCACATTTACATTAGCAAGGCATAGAGCCCCTGTGTCTGGAGACAATGACTGACACTCCATTGTCAGAGATGTAGCTTCTTAATGAAGTGATGTCCTGTCTGATCTTAAATGTCTCCAGTGTCCAATTATCACCAGCCATTTGTGTGAGTGACAAGATATCAAGGGGAAATTCTTTCCAGATCACTTTCTCTCCCACTCTCCTTCCCTTTCCTCTTAAGGAAGGGTCACATACCATAGTCTAAGAAGGATGGGCATTAACTCTGTGGTTGCATTTCAAGTTTTAACATAGGATTGCTTGGTTTGTTCTCCCAAATCTAAATCTGATCATTTGACCAGGAGAGGAACTACAACTTTTCTCTGACTCAGAGTTAAATCTCTTGCAGCCCTCCAGCTCTGACCTTCAAGGGAAAAACAAGACCAAAGCAATGAACAGCTAAGACTAGAGTCAATAAATGATAAATATATTTACAAAATTAGGGGGAAAAAACTTACCAAAGGGTAATTCTTCTGAAGTCTTTGGCTCTGGAAAATAAATTGATCACATGCTAGGATTGGGAAGATTAATTAAGGAGAACAAGAGCATAAAATACTATGATATTTCATATTTCATTGTTATGAAAATGCGTAACAATAATTGCATTCACCAGAAGCTTTCTTCCAAAGAACACTATTATGCCAACATTTCCTCATTAATCTTCTTCATAATTTTGCAAGATGGTTAAGAAGCAAAAATTAACACTCAAATTTTACCAAAGCAATATAGAGTGCAGAATGAGATTTTGATGCCAGGTACTTCTGATGCTTCAGTGTGCCTCAGTTTACCATTTGTATGATATTAATCATGGTATTTAGTGCACTGGGTTATTGTGAGGATTAAATGAGTTAAAACACAAAAAGGCTTAGATGAGATCCTGACACATAATGAACACTCAGAAAAAGTGAAAGGGTATTATTATTACTATTTGAATGCATGATGCAAGTAAGACAAAGTCACTTCACATTTCTTCTGGAGCCTCAACACCCAAGAGAATAATAAACCTCTCTATTCCATTCAGCAAGCAGTTTCTGAACAACAGTACTGCAGAATATACTAAAACCAAATAAAAAGAGTACTCTGCATTAATATAGCACTTTTCATTTACAAAGCACTTTTAGATATGTTACCTTCCTCTATGACCCTTCCAATCATCTGGTAAGGTTTTTAGAGAAGTCAACGTTATTACAATTAATACGTGAGAAACAAAGGACCAGAGAGGATACATGACACACGCAAGGTCACCAGCCAGTTAGAAGTCAAGACAAATTCAAAACCAATTCATTACTGTGGAGTTCTTTCCACCTGCTATGGATAGCTCTGTGGGTTTTCTGGTGAGGATGGGAGCTACCCATACTGATTTTCCTAATAGTACTTTGATTTCCTTCTGGAAAATTAGCTTTTGCTCAGTGTGCACAGACCTGGTTGGATGATAAATCACTACCTGTGGACACTGAGAGTCTTGTAGGCTATTCTTTCAGATCTTTTCTCTTCCTGTCTTGGTGCAGCCATGCGTGAACAGGAGAACCTGGAAGTGGATAGTCAGATTCTCTCTCATACGACTTCATCTTGAAGAGCAGGACACAAGTTTGGAAGACAGAATGATTCCAGTCCAGTGACTGCAAATGGATATGACCACGAAGTCATTTATGCTGCTAATATGGTGCCTACTGGCTCACAACTCTCCCAAGTCTGATTCTTTAGCCTCCATGTCCATCCTCTGAACAACACCTAAAATCCTCCAGTAAATTATCTTCTTGCTTAAGTTAGTAAGAGTCACACTCTGTTTCTGCAACTTAAGAACCCAAGACAATGCAGCACTACTACCCCTTTCTTTCTATCACGCATTTCATCAACAGACACAGTGATAACTTATCAAGTGCCAGCTGCCATGATAAGAATTAAAGTTTGGAATATAACTGTGATTAAAAAAGTGTAAACACCTAAGAGTTAATTTTTTTTAAAGATGTAAGGAAGTGCCAGGATCAGGAGTACAAAGTAATGGGCATCACAAAACAGGCAGATCACAGCTAACTGGAGAGATAACAAAGGCTTTCTGCAAAAGGAGAGACCTCACCTGAAAAGTGAGTCCTGAAAAGTGAACAGGATTTGCAACACATTCAATCATTCAAACATGCAGAGTCAAGTACTGGGAAGAAAAAATATTTTTCTTTTAATTTGTGGAGAAGATTTGGGGAGATTAAATTCTATACATTCAGATCATTCAAATGTATCATTTAGCATTTGTTCACATCAAGTCTGAAAATTATCACAGAGCAGGAGAACATGAACTTTAATACACATTTGGTAATTGCAAATCCAAAGCAAAGTATGTTTTTCGCTACATTCATCAGATTTATCACAGAGGTGACAGGGTAAAATCCTGCTTGGTTTAGAGACAGGTTTTCTGACTGAAAGCTATAATCATACTGTATTGGTCAGCAACCTAACCAGACCAAATACTTCAGAGTCGAAACTCACCTCTTACACTAGTTGACATACATCACTGGTGCGAGGAAACATATGGGTCCTCATAATGCTGTTCCTCCTATATTCAAAAGGGTACATACACTAGCCAAATTAGTTCCCTGGGGTCTTAAATACTCCTAAATGTTTGTTGAAGTTAAATAGAATAAATCCGAAACATTTGTACCTAAGGTTATATGGTATTTATTGAAATCTAGTGCCCCTTCCAGCAAATCTCTATTTTTCCCAAAGCCTGTTTCGTAGGATTCTCCTTCCACCAGGGCCTTTGTACAGGCTATAGTTTTGGTCTAAACTGGCCTTCCCCACCCTTCTCTTCCTGCCAATGGAACCCATTCTTCAAGCCTCCAATCTAGCACCATCTTTTTGGAGAAGAAGGCCTATGGAGAGCCCCCTATATTAGATCCCAGTTGCCCCTCTCATTGCTGACTTTGCTTTTCCCACACAACGTTACAAAGTTATGATTATATATTAGCATAATTATTTAATTAATGACTCTCCCAGCTGGACTGTAAACTTTGAAAGAGCAGTGACTACTGTATGGGTTACATCCATTGTGTCAGCTTCACCGAATGATATGCCTTAAAATCTTTGCCTAAAAAATCCTATTACCACTTCCAAAGACAATTAAAAATTCCCTACAAGAGGATATCAGTGAAGTCTGTTTGCCTTTGCTCAATGTATTTTTCCCAAGTTCAAAAAAGTCTTTATCATAGACCACTTTTCTTCAATTATATCTTGATTTTTAACTCTTATTATCTCTGATGACAGTTTGTAACTCATCCTGCTTTCTTTTTTAATAAGGGCACAGCCAAATCTGATTCTCAAATATACAAACTCTTGTAGGATTCTACTGTCTTTCCCTTTATGTACATAGTCTCAATTTCTTATTTCTATCTCTAGTTTTTACATCTTTTGTTTCCATGTCCATTTTTGTATACATCAGTCCAAGCAGAAACATTCACTCCCTCATCTGTATGACATTGTCACCCTGAACATCCATGTATCCTTGTACCCAGTACCCCCCCCTGTATTATTTTTATGTTTCAGTCTGCAATGCCTACAAGCCTATGTGTTCCTAGGGAAGGACAGGCTTTATTTGCCTAGAAGTTCCAATTTTTTAGCACAATGCCTGGCATGTAACACACCTTTGGTAAGTGCTTGTTCAACTGAAATGCTTCAAATCATTTTTTGGAAAGGATTGTATATTGGCAGATCAAACTCAAGATCTTGAACTTGGCTGTATTTAATCTTACTGTTTCATTTTCTTCCCGGCTTGACTTCCTCCTCTCTCCTGATATAGAGATGTAATCCCTGTTTTCTCCTGTCTTCTACATGATTTGATGTCGCAAATGTAATTAACATGCTATTCAACTTCTTGGCCACATCACTAATAATAATGTTAAATAACAGTGGACCTGCTACTAAATGCCACTCCAGCAAATGTCATGGCTCTCTGTCCCTTGTTTACATTCTTTATCTCTTTTATGTCCCATGGGGGTATTCATTTCAAGGCTAGTTTGAATTAGTTTTGCAAGTCAGATTTCAAGAGACCTGAAGACCCAGAGTAAAGTCCTGTTCACAAACTAAAAGCAGGAAAGCCCGATCCTCTGGGCTGTAATCTAAATCGATGCTCAAAAGTGTAAATTACTGTTCTAGAAAAATAAAACATATTTACATAGCACTTCCTGTGTATGGTGTTCTAAGAATTTTATATACTGATATATAGCTATATATATAATTTTATATGTGCATATATATATATGTATAATTTTATATATACCGATGCTAACTTTAATCCTCAAGGTAACCAGATGAGGTACTGTTAGGAACATTAGGTAGAAAGATAGACACATGAGCAACTGGGAAGGGAAGAGAATGTTCAAGGAAGAAAACCTGCCCAACTTGCCCAGGTAGAGGGTCCCACGTGAAGGCAACAAAAACTTTGCAGGGAGATAACTTCTAGCCTATCAGGACCAGGCAAAACTGGTCCCAACCAGGTCCCAGTGCAGGTGCAATGGAAAAAACTAAGACCTGCCCAAACCACACCTCCTCATAATCTCATTAAAATAAAATTACCGTTCTGCACCCCCACCCCACCATGGTCTTTTCTGTGTGCATTTTGGAAAAAGACATGCACACCAAGAGGAATGGGTGTATAACTAGATCTGCCAATCAAATGACCTCAACCTGTCAATCAAAGGAAGTGCCACCCTGGCTAGGTTGTGATAAACAGACTTTCCCCCAAAAGTTCAGTGCTTTGTCTGCCTTGACTCCAGCAGCTCCTCCCTTGGATTGCATTCAAATAACACTTTCACTGTGCTTTGCTACTGTGTCTCTGCCTTTCAATTCTTTGTTCCAGTGGGGACAAGGACTGAGGAGAACAAACTCAACCCCTAGAAACTGAGGCACAAGGAGATTTAGTAACTAGCCCAAGGATTCAGCTGACGCAGCCTTGCTTCAGAATTTGCATCATGCTATACTGCCTCTAGGAAACTGCTTACTTGTAGCAACTCAAGTGTTCTGGTTATTCACTGTTGCATTTTAAAACCACCCCAAAACTTGATGGCTTAAAACAACAACAGCTTATTATATCTCATGATTTTGTGTGTCAGTGGCTTGACTGGGTGATTCTCTACTTTATATAGGATTAAAAGGGTTCAGACTGGGTGGTATTCAGCTGGGGGCCAGGCTGATCTGGAGGGCCCTTGAGACTTTATACCACCTGCCTGGTCCCCTGATGGACACAGCTGGAAGGTCGGTCTCTACTGAGCCCGCTCCTCCTCCATGTAGTTCTAGGGCTTCTCCACATGGCCCCTTAGCACAGGATGGCTCAGCGCTTGGAGGGATCAAGGTGGAAACTGTCAGTCCACTTAAAAGACCAGGCCTAGAACTGGCACCCCACCACTTCTGTAGATATACCTGGTCAACGCAGTCCCAGGCCAGCCTGAATTCAAAAGCATGGGAAACAGACATCGCCTCTCAATGGGAGAACTTTCAACAAATTTATGTCCATCTTGGTCTGCCATATCAAGTATTATAGAGAAAGTTGATTTTTTGACGATATTGTCCTCATTTTTTGTACTTTCTTTTTAATAATCACACTGTTCTTTTAAGAAGTAAGATAGAAGAACAGGAGTTAGGGATTCTATCAGGCATTCACATCCACATTGTCCCAATAACCATGTACCTGGACCATGTGGAGGCCCCTTCAGGTGAGGGTTCAGTCCCTATATAACAAATGAGTGTGCCAAGGCTCAGAGCACTTAGGGAAAGAACTTGCCCATTGAGGAAATACGTTGTGCTTTTTTATTTTTACTAGACTGTAGCTTCTTCTTATGATTTTATAGGGTCACTGATAGGCACGAAAGAGAAGACACAGTATATTGACTAACATACACAATTTAGCAAAGGGATTATTGGAATTTTGTACGAACTGGGGGATATAATTTCCCCCACTCTGTACCCTCTGTCTTCCAATTTGTAAAGCAAATGGTTTGGGCCAGATTAGTGTTTTCTAAACTAATGTGTCTTTAAATCAATGTATAAAGGAAAACGGGCATTTTTTAAATGAAGTACTATAAAATAAAAAATAGAATACAGGAAGAGGAGTGCTGTCGATCTGTAGTCTCAGTTGTGGTTATTTATTTTACGTGTGTGTATGCATGTGTTTGTGCACATGTGTGTGTGTGAGTATGCACCAAAAAATGTATTTCTTACTGTGATGATAGAAAAGTTTGAAAGCCACTGGGTTAGCTAAACTTTCACTATTCCTTCTAGATCAAAAATATATGAATCTGGGAATAGTCATGATTTCAACCATAATTTTGAATAAAACAGAGACTATATCTAACTTACCTGGAACAAGACCCTGAATAAAATGACTATTTGTTATAATATACTTGACATATTTACCAGCTCATGTATTATTATTCATACTCAAAAATCATGCTTTACTTTAGGTCAAATATTGGTTAAAAAAAAAGAAAAAGCCTTTCCTGCACTGTCTTCCTACCCTTAGGACAAAAATCTCTGCGCAGCAAACATTCCCCAGCCCCAGCTCATAATTCTGTATTCATTTTAAGCAGTAATTTTTCAGAAGAAATTTTACCACCCCTAGAAATTAAACCTCAAGAGAATTGTTTTAAAACACAAGTGTGAGCAATATCATATCAATGCTAAATTAATTCAGAGAATACAATCTGAAAATTAAAGAAGTGATTTAGGGATACAAGTGTCGAATTTGGGATCTGGATGAAATAGAAAAACCATAAGTTTCCTTTTATACTAAAATTCTATGATTCAACAGTTCTACAAATGTTGACAGGCACATATTCTGAAGTATTGAGTCAACATGAATTGTGAATGACCTTGTTTCTCTGATTCTGCTGGATTCTGTTGGCCAGAATGTGGGACCTAGTAATTTTTCTTCTTTCAAATATAAAACAGTGCAGACTCTTCCCTGTATATTCAGCCAACAAGCAACATATATATTTTAGTCTAAATGCAAAGGCACTTTATTTTGGAAAATACTGATTTCCTGAACTTCTAGAAATTGTCACTCAAGTAAATGGCACAGGAGGAGTAAAGTTAAAATGCGCTTTGAGGAAAATGTAGAATATTGTTTGCTCAAAAAATGTAGAAATGATGTGATAAATATCATCTTAGGTTTTTAAAATTTTTCAGATTTCAGTTTTCACATAATAACATTTATTTGTTGCTTTATTATTTTTAAAGTACTTTTTTTTCATTTACTTATTCAAAAATATTTGCTAGGTGCCTATTTTGTGTCAGGCCTCTGCTCTTGGCAGTGGTGAAGCAAAGTCCCGTGGACTTTACAGCTTAGCAGAAGTGGTTGACAAGAAGCCAGAAAAAAAGGAAACAGGTCACTGCAGATTGTGATATGTTCTGAAACGGGGGTGGGGGGATGGAGCTCCTGATGATCTGTGATGACTTCAGATGTGCAGGTCAAGGGAACCTCTACGGAAGTGACATTTGAGCTGGGATCTGAAAAGCAGGAAGGAGCCAGCTACATGAAGACATAAGGGAAGTTCTCCTGGCAGTGAACTGGCTGAGGCAAAGACCCCCCAGCGTGGGCAATGGCAAGGGGAGAATAAAGAACCGCAGAGACCCACCACTTTCCTTCTCTGAGAACGTGCTGCATTTAAAAAGCTTGGTCTCAATCCTTCTAACCCCGATCCTTGTTTGTTCCATATTTTGAGGAAAAAATAAAAGAGAGAATCAAGAAAAAAATAGGGTAAATTTTTTTCTGCACAGTACTTATTCAAAATAGTCTGATAATATTTTTGACCTCATTTTTAACATCACCGGAGGACAAAGATCAGACTGGTAATGTGTGCTTGCATGGGGATATTTTTCTGTCCCTTGAGCCTGATTTCTCTAACTGCCAAGGTTCCATTAGCATTGGTCTTGTCACATTCTAAATATTTATAGCTTTTGACTTCTTAATCATTATTTGATAATTTAAAAACACGTTGACTAATCACCAAATACTTGACAGTCACAAAAGAAAAAAAATGCAAGTTTCATTCCTGTGCAGAGCTGGAGTAGACTTTCCCCAAAGTATTTCGCCCACCTGGCACCTTCCATGGTCTGCTCCATTACCACTTCCACCCTTCTGAGGGCAGTGCGGGACTGGAGGCCATGAGAGGCGCCCCTGACAGGGCACTGATTTCACCATCCGGATACTTCCATCCAGTGTTTCCCTATCAAGTGCAGTTTTTTTGTTTTTTTGTTTTTAAAAAAGGCTGAAAATAGACATAGCCTTTCAAATCACTGGCAGTTTTTACATGGAATATTTGAAAGAATTTTATCCTTGGTACCTGAGAATGGAAACCATTCCAACAGTTAAAAAAAAAAATAAAAACATGATAGGGAATGCATAAGTAAACATCACTGGGAAAATCGCCCAGATTCTCTGAGCCTCATTTTCTACAGTGAAATTCACGGTCTCTATTATCAAATAGTGGAATGTGAGGGTTGCAAGGAAGGAATCCTAGGATTTAGCTCTGTTCTGAGGCTTTGGACCTGTTATTCTCTTTCCCCAGAATGTTCTGGCTCGCTTTTTTCACCTGAAAAATCTCTAGAGTTTTCAGATGAGGTGGCTTTGGCCCCAAAAGACCTGGATTCATATATGAGTTCTCTTTCCTATCATTTTGGGCTCATTTGTAAAATATGCATAAAAGAAGAATTATTAGCATTGTAAAAAAATTAAAAAGGCTAAATGATATCATCTATGTGCTCCTGCCCATGTATAGCTGAGCTAGGATCTGCCCCGTGAATAGTAACAATGATTTTTAAAGTAGATTCTCTTTAATTTGGTAAGAAGTCGTTGTGGTTGGTAGGTCAACAGAACATGGGTTAAAGCAGAAACAGCCTGGCCTACTGGCCACGAATTTTGGGTGTCAACGACTGTGTCTCACAGAGGCGAGGAAGCATGTTCAATGAGAGATCTCTTAAAATGGTCCACATGCAGTTTTTTTTCCAGATCTCAGTTTAGTATTTCCTTTAAGAGGTCCGGTCTTCCCATACCCTCTGTATAATCTTGATCTTAGTTCTCTCTGTTTTGGGCTTGCATTTTAACTAGTAGTAACTTCCATTTCAACTAGTAGTTATTGAGCACATACTATATTCCAGGCAACATTCTACATATTTCACAACAGCCAAATAAAAAGGTGCTGGTGTTTTCTTCCAGATGACACAGCTGGAGATAACAGTGATGGTTGTGGCTTCATGCAGGTAAGTGCTCTGCGGTCCTGCTAACCTACCACACCCAGCTCTCTCCATCAGGATCCTTGGCACACTGGATCTATGCCCAGTCTGTCTGTCCTCCTGGGCAGCTGAGCTCCACAGGGTGGGAATCATTGCAGTGCCTGACACACAGGCACTCAATACATTTGGGGATAACTATTTCCAGACCCTCATTTTGAAGATCAGAGACTGAGGTCAAGAGAGGTTTAGTGGCCTGTGCAAAGGGCAAAGCTGATTTTAGAATGTGGGTCTCCTTGCTCTGTGAGCCCTCCTGTTCACTTCACCAAACCACTGCTGGTGTTGGATTCCTTGCTCAGCATCTTCCTCCTCAACCGACAGCAACTTGTCTTTGAAAATTATAGACCTCACTCCGATCCCTAGCCAGGTCTTAAATTCCATTTCTTTGAACCTGATTTAAGTCTGTGATACAATAAGAGTTTTAAGTACATGCCCTCTGCCCCCAAAAGGCATTAAATGCTAAAATATCCAGACAGACAGAAAACACAGAAGCCCAGCCCCAGGGAGCTCCACCTGTGCCAGCGACGATGCCTGCACAGGGCTTCTTCAGTCACCTCTCTGACTCAGGTTCTACAAGGCAGTACCTTTGAACTAAAAAAGAAAGACAAATAAATAACTAACTCTGCTGATTAGCAAGGTATTGCAGCTGCTGGGAACATCCCCCACATCGAACTCACCAATCTATCGTACATCATTCCTGATACTTGTTTCTTCTTCCAGCCGAGATGAAAAGGAAAGTGAATTGTGCTTCTAGGGTACAATCTTACCTAATTATGCCAGCTGATCACTTAAAAGTAATGTTTGCACACAGATCGGGAAGACGCTTACAAGAACCAGCTGGTTGATAAAGGCTATGAGTGAGGATTTGATTCCTTTCCAAAGAAGTGCTAACTGTTTGCATCTTTTTTTCAATGGCACATCACAACACCAGTTACTGTGTAGCACCATGAAGGGATACTTGTGCTCAAGCTCCACAGGAGCTGGCAGATTTAGGAATGAAAGGGCTGCTCAACATGTAGGAACTATAACGCTACCATTTACCACTTCAATGCATCCATTTGAAGGAGGGCTGACTACTGTCTTTTAAATATAAACGAAAGATTAATGACAATTTTCGGGGAGAGAATGTGTGTGTTTGTGCATATGCTTGTGTGCACACGCCAGCATATGAGCTTTCTTACAAAGCAAAATGGTATGAGTTAATCCCCACTAGCATCTGGACGTAGAAGACTGAAGTTACTAATGATGCCACACCACACCTGTGTGCCTTGGCCAAGTAACTTCATGGGAGGTTGGGGTGAGCCCACATAACACTGTCTTCTTTAAGCCATGTTGACCTTACGTTACATCATCGTGTTTTTTCATCTTGAAGGATCATAAGTGTCTCTGTCCAAGAAGCAATGTGGAATCTGAACCTAAATCTGTTTGGTCTCAACTTTGAACCCCAAATTCTGTGTTCTCAACCATTAACTCCATTAACTCTCCCCACTCCCTCACAGGCCAAAGTATTGGCATCTTTAATCCATCCAATTTCTGAAACATTCACCCACAGACTGAAGGGGGATTTCCTTAACAACAGATGATTGTTGAGTGCCAGCCATACCCTAGTACAAGCCTGGGTACTGGAGACAGCAAAAGGAATAAGACAGTGAGCATCTCAGTCTTCTTTCAGTCAAATGAGGGGGACAAAAGGAAGCAAGAATTACACTACAAATAACAAATTTTAATGGCACCTAAATGGTACCTGGTGTATGGTAGGTGTAAGTAAATATATGTAGGATAACAGAGAAGTATTTGTAATGCAGTGGGAGCTAAGATACTGACTGTCTAGGAAGTTCAGAGAAGGCAGGCTTCCTAGAAGAGGTGGCTTTAGAGAGATCCCTTGAAGTATGAATAGTTTATCAGGCAGATAATACAGGAAGGACACTCCAGCCAGAGGGAAGAGACTTGGTTCATGGTATAATGAGACTTAAGGACTTGAAGAATAGAAACTATTATTTTTCTGAAAGATAAATCCTAGATGGGGTCATTCATTGAGTAAAGAGATAAACCAGAAAAGATGAGTAACAGTGAAAATGACAACTCTGTGAGAGGACCTAGGTTTTACAGATTAATGACCTAACGTGTTAGGAACACTCAAAGACCCTGACCTTTCCTGAGACTTTAAATCCCCAAGGCAAGCATGGTACCTTGAGCAACTTGACCAATTCCAGTCTATGATCCACGTGAGTCTTTGGGTGATCACACAATATACGAAACGAGACCAATGCAAGACCTTAAAGGTAATGCAATGATATCCAATTCAAGACCTTGAGGATAAAGAAGAAAAGTGCCCTTTCTTAAAAATGAGGATGACTCACAATTTAGCTCTATATAGTGAGAAGGATAGTCTACAAGTGTAAGTGGAGGGATGGCTCCTCCATCCTATACCCATGGCAGACATCCCTGTTTCACCTATCATGCTTCCCCAAAATACAAGTTCTTAAGAGCAGAAAACATTATCTATTTCTTCACTGTTATTTTCCCAATTCCCAGAACATGAAGCCCATTGTAGGTGCTCAATATTTGTGGCATGAATGAATTGATTACTAATTTTTTTTTTGAGCCCAGGGTTACCATACTTTCAGCAACCAAACCAGTCAATAGGCAGGGCCCCATGAGATGAAATTGACTGGCTTCTCTAGTGAAATAGAAAAACATCCTGAGCCCAGCTTGGTAAGTTTAGGCAATGGACTTCATGCTCCATGATTTGGTTTTCTCATATCATCTACATCATGGAACTGTTCTGAGAAATTACATGATATGTGAGATATGATACATGGCTAAATTCTTCCCCATGGAGATTTAGTAAAAACAATTTCTTTTCATTTTCTCCTTAATATAATTAAAGAACTCCAAATTTAGTTTATTAATCATCCATAAAACTAATTAAACATATATGTGTGTGTGCATATATATTTGTTATATATTATCATATACAATCATTATGTATATATAAATCATTAATTTCAGTAACATTAGTTTAGCTCTAATGTATCTCATCTCTTTGTGGATTATAGATTAGGTAGAAAAATATGCAGATAGAAAAAGATAGATAGATATATTGATCTAGACAGACATTAAGACAAAAACAATATTCAGATCATAACATTAAAACAAAAAAAAACATTTAGATCATAATCAGCACAGTCTTTAAATCACACACTTATCACAAAATGAAAGTCATCAGAGCACACCTAGTCCCAGCAGTTTAGTATCTGTAACCTTCCAGGCTTTATTTCAGTGTAAACAAAACTGAAAGGAAAAAACTGAAACTCAGTTTTGGGGATCCTGGCCGTTGAAAACAAAGAAGTAAATATTACGTTTACCCAGTGCTGGTCTACACTTCCCCCTTCCACAATTTTGTAAATACTGAAACTTCTACCCCCAGAATATGAATGTTCACCAGCAAATGGATGGATTAAATTGTTATGCAAAAGAATTGTCTCTCTGGTGCATTGCAATTCCTTTTGCCTCACTCTGGTGAGCAAGGCTCCTCCCCAGATGGGCTCCTAAGATAGACAGAGTTCTTCAACAGCATTTCCAACAACTGCTGAAGCTGAGCTCTAATGGATGCCCTGAAAAGGGAAAATCCTCTTTCTAGGCCTATTTATAATTTATTAGCTTATTCATTTGATTGCAAATGCTTGAGAAAGTCTGCTTTTTTCAACAAGCTTAAACATTTTGAAAGGGCCAGGACCAAAAACAAAAACAAAAACAAAAAAAAAAAGGAGGGAAAG
>JAVSCE010011550.1:0-41298 GCA_032199065.1 Smutsia gigantea
TGATGTGGTGGATGATGCTGATGGATTTTCGAATGTTGTAGCATCCTTGCATCCCTGGGATGAATCCCACTTGATCATGGTGTATGATCCTCTTGATGTATTTTTGAATTCGGTTTGCTAATATTTTGTTGAGTATTTTTGCATCTACGTTCATCAGGGATATTGGTCTGTAATTTTCTTTTTTGGTGAGGTCTTTGCCCGGTTTTGGTATTAGACTGATGCTGGCTTCATAGAATGAGTTTGGAAGTATTCCCTCCTCCTCTATTTTTTGGAAAACTTTAAGGAGAATGGGTGTTATTTCTTCTCTATATGTCTGGTAGAATTCAGAGGTGAATCCATCAGGCCCAGGGGTTTTGTTCTTGGGTAGTTTTTTGATTACCGATTTAATTTCATTGCTGGTGATTGGTCTGTTTAGTTTTTCTGTTTCTTGCTTGGTCAGTCTTGAAGGTTGTATTTTTCTAAGAAGTTGTCCATTTCTTCTATGTTTTCCAGCTTGTTAGCATATAGATTCTCATAACATTCTCTTATGATTCTTTGTATTTCTGTGGGGTCCGTCGTAATTTTTCCTTTCTCATTTCTGATTGTGTTTATGTGTGTAGATTCTCTTTTTCTCTTAATGAGTCTGGCTAGGGGCTTATCTATTTTGTTTATTTTTTCAAAGAACCAGCTCTTGGTTTTATTGATTTTTTTCTATTGTTTTATTCTTCTCAATTTTATTTATTTCTTCTCTGATCTTTATTATGTCCCTCCTTCTGGTGACTTTGGGCCTCATTTGTTCTTCTTTTTCCAATTTCAGTAATTGTGTCTTTAGACTATTCATTTGGGAATGTTCTTCCTTCTTTAAATAGGCCTGGATTGCAATATACTTTCCTCTTAGAACTGCCTTTGCTGCGTCCCACAGAAGTTGTGGCTTTGTGTTATTGTTGTCATTAGTCTCCATATATTCTTTGATTTCTGTTTTGATTTGGTCGTTAACCCATTGATTAATTAGGAGAGTGTTGTTAAGTCTCCATGTATTTGTGAGCCTTTTGATTTCTTTCTAAAATTTATTTCTAGTTTTATACCTTGGTGATCTGAGAAGTTGGTTGGTAGGATTTCAATATTTTTGAAATTACTGAGGTTCTTTTTGTGGCCTAGTATGTGGTCTATTCTGGAAAATGTTCCATGTGCACTTGAGAAGAATGTGTATCCTGTTGCTTTTGGGTGTAGAGTTCTGTAGATGTCTGTTAGGTCCATCTGTTCTAGTGTGTTGTTCAGTGCCTCTGTGTCTTTAGTTATTTTCTGTCTCGTTGATCTGTCCTCTGGAGTGAGTGGTGTGTTGAAGTCTCCTAAGATGAATGCATTGCTGTCTATTTCCTCCTTTAATTCTGTTAGTATTTGTCTCACATATGCTGGCGCTCCTGTGTTGGGTGCATATATATTTATAATGGTTATATCTTCTTGTTGGACTGACCCCTTTATCATTATGTAATGTCCTTCTTTATCTTTTGCTACTTTCTTCGTTTTGAAGTCTATTTTGTCTGATACAAGTACTGCAACACCTGCTTTTTTCTCTTTGTTGTTTGCATGAAATATCTTTTTCCATCCCTTCACTTTTAGTCTGTGTATATCTTTGGATTTGAGGTGAGTTTCTTGTAGGCAGCATATAGATGGGTCTTGCTTTTTTATCCATTCTGTTACTCTGTGTCTTTTGATTGGTGCATTCAGTCCATTTACATTTAGGGTGATTATTGATAGATATGTACTTATTGCCATTGCTGGCTTTAGATTCGTGGTTACCAAGGGTTCAAGGGTTGCTTCTTTACTATCTAACAATCTAACTTAACTTTCTTGTTAAGTTATTGTAAACACAGTCTGATGTTTCTTTATTTCTCTCCCTTCTTATTCCTCCTCCTTCATTCTTTCTATAATAGGTGTTTTATTCTTTGCCTTTAGTTAGTATTTGGATGGTCTGCTTTCTTTGCTATGATTTTATTTTCTCTGGTGACATCTTTTAGCCTTAGGTGTGCTTCCATCTAGAGCAGTCCATTTAAGATATCCTGTAGTGGTGGTTTATGAGAGGCAAACTCTCTCAACTTTCGTTTGTCTGGAAATTGTTTAATCCCTCCATCATATTTAAATGATAATCGTGCTGGATACAATATTCTTGGTTCGAGGCCCTTCTGTTTCATAACGTTAAATATATCATGCCATTCTCTTCTGGCCTGTAAGGTTTCTGTTGAGAAGTCTGATGATAGTCTGATGGGTTTTCCTTTGTAGGTGATCTTTTTTCTCTCTCTAGCTGCCTTTAATACCCTGTCTTTATCTTTGATCTTTTCCATCTTAATTATTATGTGTCTTGGTGTTGTCTTCCTTGGGTCCCTTGTGTTGGGAGATCTATGAGCTTCGGTGGAGTGTGAGACTTCTTCCTTCCCCAGCGAGGGAAGGTTTTCAGCAATTATTTCTTCAAAGACACTTTCTATCCCTTTTTCTCTCTCTTCTTCCTTCTGGTACTCCTATAATGCGAATATTGTTCCGTTTGGATTGGTCACACCGTTCTCTTAATATTCTTTCATTCCTAGAAATCCTTTTATCTCTCTCTGCCTCAGCTGCTCTATACTCCTGTTCTCTGTTTTCTATTCCATTAACAGTCTCTTGCATCTCATCCATTCTGCTGTTAAGCCCGTCGATCGCTTGTCTGATTTCTGCATTGTCTTTCCTCAGTTCCCTCACTTCCTCCCTCAGCTCTTGCACATTTCTCTGTAGGTCCATCAGCATGGTTATGACTTTTATTCTGAATTCTTTTTCAGGGAGGCTGTGCATTTCCATCCCTTCAGACTCCCTCTCTGGGGTTGTCTGGTTGATTTTGGTCTGAACCATATTCCTCTGTCTTTTCATGGCTGTATAATTGGTCACTGATAGTTACCACGTATGTCAGCTGGGCTCTTTAAGACTTTAAAAAGAGAAGAAAAAAAAGGGGAAAAAAAAAGAAAAAAAGAAGAAAGAAAGAAAGAAAAAAAGAAAAAAAGAAAGAAAAGAAAAAAGAAAAACAAAACAAAAAACAAAACAAAACAAAAAAAACAAAAAAAATGCCCACCGGACGTAGATTCTGTGGGAATGCTGTAGGTGGCGCTATTGCCCCACTATTCCACAGCTGTGACTGCACCGCTCCGCAGGGCCCTTTATCGCTCTGGCAGGGGTGGGAACGAATAGGAGGCTGTTGATCTCAGTGAGAAGTGTTAAGTATGGCTACGCTTCCTCAGTCGCCAGCTAAGGCGTCTGAAAGTCCCCAGGACTCCCAGCCTGTTGGGCTGAGTGTGCTGGGGCGATCCGGCTCCTCCGCTGGGCTCCTGTCTGTTTAAGACCGCTGAAGAAAGCGCGCGCTTTTTTTTTTCCCTTCCCGGGAGCCGGCTGCAAGCACCCTGGCGCGTTCCCCGCTCAGATCCTGCCCCTCTGTCTCTCCAATCTCCGCTGCACTGCGCAATGTGGGTCAGCGCTCCCTGCGCAGATCACCGGGGCTGGCTACTTCGCGGGGTGTACTTCCACTCCCTCCCGGCTCTGAATCCTCTCCTCCCGCCGGTGCACTGGGGTGGGGGAGGGCTCGGGTCCCGCCGGGTCGCGGCTCCGTATCTTACCCGCCTCTTGGGGTGCCGAGTCCTCTCGGGTGTAGCTGCACGCTGTGCACTTTCCTGTGTATTCTCGTCTCTCTTTTAGGAATAGATGTATTTGCTGTGTTTTCGTAGATAAATATAGTGTTGGGAGGAGATTTCTCCCGCCCTGCTCACACCGCCATCTTCCCGGAAGTCCCAGCACCTAAATAGGTTTTTTTAAGGCAAAATATTTAATAGGTGATACTATGTACATTATTTCATATCACATTAAGAGGTAAATAATATGTTGTCTCTCTTGCAGTGATGCTAAAATTGATTAATGGGATCAGGTGGGGCTAGCCTGTCTCATTCATTATAAAGTTTCATATTAATCTTTCCCTTAATGTTTTTAGCAGCCTTTGATGATTATCACTAAGATCCATTATTTTATTAGGACCTGAAAAATGGTGATATTCTTATTTATCATTATTTTGCATAACCTGGCATTCCTCTAAAAAGAAGAATGTTCTTCACCAAGTATTTGGTCACCTAAAAATTCAGTTCATATATAGGAGCCTTGTTTTCTTAGGTGAAAAATGGTATTTAGAGGCCACCATTTTGGTACTAGTGTGCTCACTGCAACTGAGTCATCATTGCATCTAAGTCTTTTCAGTGTACAAAGCTAAAAGAGGCAAAAAAATTTTTGGAAGCAAATTTAAATCATGAGTTTATACTGATATTTCCAACTTGAATTTATGATGAAAGGGTTTATACTTAATTTATTTTATTTTACACTAGTATCTCACATCTTTTGTGGAAAGTCTTGATTCCTAACAACATTAACATAATTAATTAGGCTTATCCTATGCATGTGTGTGTGTGAAAATAGCAATACTGATGTTAACTAAGATTACTGAGAACAGTTTAAGATTTTAAAAAATCAGATTACTTGGGTTTTTCCGTGTTGAGTTATGTATGTTCTTTACATATTTTGGATTATTGAATATATCATTTGCAAATACCTTCTTATGTTCAGTAGATTACTTTTTTGTTTTGTTAATGGTTTCCTTTGCTGTGCAGAAGCCTTTTAGTCTGATGTAGTCCCACTTGTTTATTTTTGCTTTTGTTTTTCTTGCCTGGAGAGACATATATCTAGAGTGCTTTTTCCTTAGGGCATATTCCATTAGTTTGTATAGTCAAAACACTGTATTTTAAAACAATATGAAAAGATTATTTTTCACTCTGAGGACATGCCACCATCTGACGCATGAGTGTTTCTAACTGGCATAACCCAAATCACATCCAAAACCCTGGCTGCAAAGGAGTCTTTTATCTTTCCAAACTCTGCATACTGAAGTGTGTGTTGAACAAGTCAATCTGCCAAATCTACCTCTATAAGGTTATAGGTAAGGGATTCAATGTTGTCTGCTAAATGGTTAGTTGGGTAGAGGATCTGGAAATGCGCTGACAATTTAGAATACTGTCTTTGGGTGCGGTGAGGGGAAATGGATTCAGACACACACGGAGAGATTTCTGATTGTGCTCAGGACCCACCTGAGGAAGGAGCCGGAATTCCTGATGGCATTGTTTGCACAACTGCATCTTGCAGCCCAGGTAAGAGGAGAGGAGAGTGGGCTTTGCAATGGTGGAAGTGTAAAAGAACAGGGGATTCAGGATGCTGAGGTGCTGGCAATAGAGGAAATGATGTGATAGGACATGAAGCTCTAGGCTGGAAAATAGAGGAAGTTAAAATAGAAAAAATAATAAGCACTTGCAATGAAGCAGACACTGTCTTAAGCGCTTTACATATGTTAACTCACTTAATCCCTACAACATGTTAAGGTAAGTATTATTATTGCCACCCCCATTTTACAGATAAGGAAACAGATCCTGAGAGCTTCATTTGACCAAGGTACACATCTAGTAAGGGGCAGAATCAGAATTTAAACCTAGCAGTCTGGCTCCAGAGACAGAAGCAATGAGACATTTTATACCCATAATCTAGCAAAAAATATAAGAGCTATAACATTGATAGCTGGTAGGGATATGGATTAAGGAGTACTTGTGCACATTGCTGGTGGACATTGAAGTATTACAGCCATTTTAGAAAGTAATCTGGTAACAGATTAGTAACCCTGCTCCTGGGAATCTATGCCATAGAAATGAAAGTACTAGTAAGTCAGGATATGTGTAGAAGGATGTTTTATTGCAGCATTGCTCATAGTTGCCAAAGAACTGGACACCAAGTGGAATTGTAAGAATGACTGAATGAATGGTAGTACAACCACACCATGAAAATTATGCAGCCATTACAAAGGATGCATTAGGGCTATACCAGGTGGTATGAGGCATTCCATGAGGTATTATGAATTGAAAAAACAAAACCAAGATGCAAAATTGCTGCCACTAGAAAAGGAATAAATCTGAATAAATAAATCATCATTTTGCAATCTCTAATGAATTAAGGGATCTAGGCATCAATCACTGTGGTTACTGATCTCAAAAATTGTCAACCAGACCTTCTGTGCTTCCTGAAGGAAGAATACACCACCATCTATGAAGTAGTAATAAAAATTGCACGTGAACCTGATTAGGCCTCTAGAACTAACTATAAATTTACAGGAAATAGAGGAGAGGGCATGTTAAATTAGACCATAGGAATACAGTCACCAAAATCTAGATTATGGGAAATGCTACACAGCAAATGTCTTGTTTTAGTCAACAAATAATTTGCAAGAAAAAGGCGATGGAGGGGGAAGCTATAGATTTAAAAGAGACTCAAAAGACAATTTCAAGGATTAGCCCTCATTTGGACCTTGACACAAGCTCAGAAACTGTTTTTTAAAAAGTCATGTATGATATTTATTGGACAACCAAAACTTTGGTATTGATTGGATATTCAATAATATTAAGGAATTATTTTATTTTTTGCTAATGGTTTTGTCATTTAAAAAGAATCCTTATCTTTTAGAGATGCATATCAATTACCAACAGATGAAATGATATGATGTCTTGCATTTGCTGCAAAATAATAAGGGGGCAGGGTGAGTGGGGATATAGATAAAATGAGATTGGCTTAAGTTGATAATTACTGAAGCTAGATGATGGGTATATGGGGTTTATTATAGTCTTGTCTCTTCCTTTTTAAAAATAGTTTAGACATTTTTCCATGATAAAGTTTTTCTAAAATGTTATGGGAGAGATGCTAGATGTATTTCATTTACCCCTCTAGATCCATTCTCCACCCTTCCCCACCACGCTCTGTGCCTGGGAAGCTGACCTCTGGGGATAGAATCAGTGGGCTCCTGTGCCCCCTGTTGGGTTTTGAAAATGGTATACCTGTAGATGGAAGGGAGGAAGGAGTGAGGTTGAGGGTTTTTAATTTCCCAGGCTCTTCCCTTATGAGTCACAGTAAACTGGCTGCCTCCTCTAATCAACCACAAATTTCAGCCCCTGCCAGGCCCTCCCGACCCACCCCTCCTTACTGCTGGTCCCTCCTCTTGCCCCAGGGTACTGCTCTATCCCTAGTGGTTTCCTTATACTCCGCCCACACTTTTACAAAAAAATCCCTTATTAAAACTCTTCTCAAATTACCCAATTTGAACATGCCATCTGTTTCTTGTTGGGCTCAAGATAATTGGCAGCAACAGGCAGAATCAGGGGAGGAAGCCCAGGGTATTGAGGAGGAGGCAGTAGAGGCGACTGAAGTGAGAGGAGAAGCAGCTGAGGACAGAGGTGATAGCCAAAATATTTCACAACTGAACAGTAGACTACAGGCACCAGCCAGCCAGAATGGACTCCAGGTGTAGACCACTAGTACTGATACTAGCAGCCATATCCCAGCTGAATCTCAACTCTGCTTGAGATGGCTTCAGGTCTGCAGGACAGCACTGGTTGGGTTATAGGAACTCAGATTTTCCCAGGTGATTGGGGCCTGGTAGTTAGCGGGACCCTCAGATTTCTTGAGTCCCAGGGGAATCTCAGCTGCCAGCAGGGGCCCTGGTGCAGATGGAAAGCCTTGGTGGCCTCTGGAAAACAGTCGTTAAATTCTCCCCAGGGAGCTGGGGTGGGAAAGGTAAGTGGTGGCTCCATTAAAGGACAGTGCTCAGGTGGCAATATCCAAACCTGGGGGCGGGGGAAGTGTCTCTTTTCCATGCTGACATCCTGGTCCCACACAGCAAAGGAAACCGACTGGTTCAGGGGCTGGGTTGGAGTGGACGGGGAGGCGGGGGGCTGGGGGGGTGGGGGGGGAGGAGTGTTGTTGGGGGTGGGATAATGCTGCAAAGATCACATGGTTCCCAAATTGTGTTGAGCCAAAGCCTCTTTTTAAAATGTTTCAATTTTTAAATACATGCATTTAATCTTTTTATATAGCTGATAGTTCAAAATAGTTCAAAATAAAAAGTGTAACGGGATACACAGTGAAAAGTCTCTCTCTAATGCCTGCCCCCATCTGCCCAGGCCCCATCCTCCCTAACTTAGCAGCAACTATAACCTTCCAGAGAGGTTTTTAATGCAGGCGCGAGCAAATGTGAACATACATCCTCACTTTCCTCCCTTAAACATGATGTATGCTCTATTCTGCTTTTTCACTTGAAAATGTATTGGAAATTTTTCCATATTGATACATACAGGTTGTTTTGTTACAGCTACATGGTATTCTGTTGTACAGTAATGTATTTAATTATCTCTATCGATAGAAATCTAGTTTGTTTCCAATCTTTTGCTATTATTAATACACATGTTGAATGAATGAATGAGTGAGCAGGGAATGTTCAAACGGTAACTTTGTACATGGATCATTTCCCATATCTAATATATGTGTGGGGTAAATTCCTAGAGGTGAAATTTCTGGGTCAACTGTCATATGATCTTGTAGTTTTGATAGGTACTGCTAAGTTAATTTTCGTGGAGGATGTACCAGTTTACAGTACTACCAGGCAATGTCTGAGAGTGGCCAAGGCCCCTTAAACATAGCTATGGCAGGTGTGGGAGGTCCTCTACGTTGCTTCAATTGAAGTTAGCGCTCTGTGTGATCCGTCTACCCAGCTGGGCACTGTCACCAACCCTCTGATTCTGACACTCCTGAATCCAGACCAGACCTCTATATTAGTTTTCTATGGCTGCATAAAAAATTACCACAAACTTAATGGCTTAAAACATCATGAATTCATTACTCAGTTTCATGGGCGAGGAATCCTGCACAGGTTAGCTGTGTCCTCTGCTCAGGGTCTCACCAGGCTGAAATCAAGATACCAGCCAGATGGGGCTGTGATCTCTTCTCTTGAGGCTCAGGGAACTCTGCCAAACTCATTTAGGATTCTGGCAGAATTCATTTTTTTAAAGTTGTAGGACTGAGATCCCCATTTTCTTGCTGGCAGTTGGCAGGAGATTTCTCTTAGCAGCGACAGACTGGCCTCAGGTGCTAGCCATGTGACCCTGTCATAACATAGCCACATCTGCAAAGCCAGCAGGAGAACCTCCCTCCAGTCTGCTATGGCAGAATCTTGTGTGACATAAACTAATCAGTGGAACGACTGTCTCACCATATTCACAGATCCTGCTCACACTTAAGGGAAGAGGATGATACAAAGCATATACACCAGGGGGTGGGAATCTTGGTGGCCATCTTAGAATTTTGCTTACCACACCTTCATTTGTTCCCGAGCCCATTTTTGCTCAGCCAGTAGCTTCAGCCTGAATTCCAGCTCCTGATGATCTATCTGGCTACTGTCCCTGCTTCAGGGTTCCACATAACCACCTCTCTATCTTTGTGTGCACCCGGGCCCCTCCTGTTTGGTTCTTTGCCTAAACCGTGCCTCAGTTTCCTGGTAGCGAGCTGAATAGCTGTATTTTTCTAAAAACCAAACCATTTTACCAGGTGGTTCTCAGTTGCCTAGGTGTCCCTGCCTCCAGCAGTAGGTGTCCCTGCCACAGCCAATTCATGAAGGTTGGTTAGCCCTTCTGGAGTAGGATTCAGAACGTGCAGACAACATGGGCCAAATGCTAAGCCCAAGACCACCAACCACACCAGTTACCTTCTCACCCCTCCTCCCTCTCTTCTTCCTCTGAATACTCAGTCTTAAAGGGGCCCACACTGATTCATCAAGGCCGGTATCTTCATGGTCATGTCTGTAAAATGTATTTCTCCTGGATCTTTTGGTCTTCACACAGTTCTCTTTAGAATCTGAGTGATTGAATCATTAGTAAAATTCCTTTGCATCTTAAGACATATTTCCTAAACTTCGTAGACTTAACCAAAAAGAGCTATTGGCTCCAAGAGTCTCTCTTTAAGAGTCTCTCCTGTCATCCCCACTCCTCAAGCCCTCACTTTTGTACCTTCCCACCAAAGCACCACAAGAGTTACATAGCATGCCCAGAAATAAAAACCTCTTGACTTGAAAAAATTTGGCTTTTTAGTTTTTGCAACCCTATTTGTAATGCCAGAGGTATTTTTTCCCACAAAAAGAAATATTTTATGAGTCATCAGGAGACCATTATCCTGTAACCACATCAGAGGCCATGGGTATTTTCTAAGAAAATTTAGGTATTTTGAAAATTTACCTAGATAGGACTGAGATGTTTTCAGCTACAAATTCCTCTTTAGTGTAGATTAAAATTGTGTCAATCTTTTTATATGTAAATTACCATAGTGAAGTAAATACACAGAGCACCAACTAAGACTTTTAAGTCATTTGTATCTGGGGCTAAGAATATCAGTTAGATGTTAAGCATAAACTCCTGTCTTCCCTTTATCAATGACTCTGAATTTTACAAAAGGTAACAAATGGAGAATCGACCTTAAATCATCTGTAGGTAAATATTAATACCTCTCTATATTCAGGGCCAGGGTTGATTTTTGAAGTAGGTGGTCATCTCTGATGCCACATGCGTTGATGTACCTCATTACAGCCTGGGAAGGGCGGAGTTCTAGGCTCCCGACTTGGCCTTTGCTGGCATAGATGGGGGTGGGGTCACACTTCTCTGTCATGTTCAGTTGGAGTAGAGCAGTTACTGCCTAAAGTTTTCTGTTCTTATGCTGTTGCTATTCCTCTCCTGGTCCTTTGGCTAGAAAGAACAGGCTTTTGTTGGGCTTTTTTTTGTCCACGCTTGCTTGCATTTCTGGGTGCCAGCTTCTTTAGCTACAAAGCTGGGATATATGAGTCAAAAAGAAAATTCATGTTGTTCCTTGGGTACTGAGGTCCTTAGCAGGTCTTCCTTCTTCTCTCTACTTTCAGAGTTTTCTTATGTTTTTTTCATATATAATGTCCAGAGTTTTTAGTTGTACTAGTGTGAGGAGTAAAGAAGAGTATGTGTATTCCATATTCTTAGAAATAGAAGTCTCCATGTTTTTAAAACTTGTTATTAAAGGATAACATACATACAAAAAAAATGGCACATATATCTTAAGCATAAGGATCAGTGAGTTTTCACTAATATACATCCACGTAAACAGAACTCAGGTCAAGAAACAGAACACGACCAACACCCCTTAGTAGCTCCCTCATGCCGCCTCTGATCACTAGCCTCACCCACAAAGTTAACCACTATCCTAACTTCTGACAGTATAGATTACTGCAGTCTATTTTTGTACTTTATATAATGGACCCCTTTAAAAAATGAAAATATCCCTGGAAGATTTAATGCCTTCAGATGTCACTGACCAACACCTTATAATGAGTTAGTTTATCGTATAATTTTATTTATGTTTAATAATAAATTTATTACTAGTAATTAAATACTTTAAGGTTTATAGCAGCCTTTCTCATGCTTTATATCATTTGGTCCTCACATGTTCTTATGAGTTGGGGTATATTATTATTCTCACCTGAGAAAATTGAGGCCCAGAGAAGTTAGATTATTTGTCTAAGGTCACCCAGGTAATAGGCAGAAAGATTTAACAGCTCCAGGAGAAAGAGATTTTTGTCCCCCTGTGTACATATCAGTTTGAGAGAAGTTTTTGATTCTGGCTCTGCTTTGGTCACATGGCCACCAAATGCTTATCAAGGAGGGGGCAGGGCACTATGATCGACCTGCCCACCAGGGTCATGGGGAGTTGAGTATGGAATCTTCGAGAGACCCAGAGGAATAAATGGGAAGCCATGATGGACAGAGAGAACTTCCATGACCATAGTCACCAGCAGGGACAAAACCAATACTACCTATTTCTTTATTTTTATGAAAATGTTAAAATAATCAAAATCCCTCTCTCTTTTTCTTTTTTTCCCCTCTCTTTCTTATATCCACATTTTGATGACTCATTTTAACAGTTCAGAATCACGTTTTGCAAAATCTGGAATGGACTGTAGAGAACATTTATCTCATTATAAGATGAGGAAAAGGAAGCTAAAAAGAAAATACCGTGCCCAGTTTCCTATAAATACCAGCTTGGTGTTTTTTCCTTCATTTTATTTGTTATGAGAATAATTTTATGAGGTTAAGAGTTTTTTAATGAAAAAAATCTGCAATATGCTAGGTGAATAAGTTCTAGAGATCTGCTGTACATCATAGTACCCACAATTAAATCTGTTAAGAGGATAGGTCTCATGTTAAGTGTTTGCACCAAAAAAACTCAAAAACCAAAACCAAAACCAAAAACACCACAAAAGAACATGAGGAAATTTTTGAGGGTGATGGATCTGTTTTGATGGTGGTGATGGTATCACAGGTGAATGCATATGTCCAAACCCATCAAGATGTATGCATTAAATGCATGCACTTTTTTGTATATTATACCTCAATAAAACTGAGAAAAGGAAAATTGTTCTATAACTTCAACACTCAATACAATAAATATTTTCATGTGTATTCCAGTCTTTATCAAGATATATATATTTAGACAGCTATAATCATGGTGTTCATTGTTCATTTTATCAAAAATGATAAAAGGCCACATACACATAACCTTCTAAAAACTGTTAGTATATTTCTATACAGCAAAATGTGCAGGTAACTTGCCTACAGCTGCCACCTGGTGAGAGGTGGAAACTCCTGCACGGTGGGGGTTTCCTCCTTTCTCCTGCCTCTCTTGAGCTGGATCAGCACCTCCTGGCCCAGAACTTTAGCCTTGAGAGAAGCTGTGGAGTTGGGGGAGGCCTCTGGAGCCCTCCATTTCTCCCCGTTAGGGCATATCCTTCCTCCAGTGCTGTTCCTGATCCTCATCTCCTCAGCCCCTGCCGCTCCCTGGAGCCTGTTCATCCCCTCAGTGTTGGCATCTAAATTCTGCTCAAGGATTCACTCATCGTTTTGATCTTGGCAGAAAATCATTCAAAGTGCAACCTCTCAGGGACATCATTATTTGAGAAGGGGACCCCTGTAAGACAGCAAAATGTTCCTGAACTAAGGGAGAGGAAACCTGCTTTTAGAGGTCCCCTACTAAAAGACAGGCCCTGCCTTCATGCTGGGGCTGCAAAGACATAGACCAGTCCCTGCATCCAAAGAGTTCAAGCTCCCGGCTCCATTCCAGGTGCCCACAGTACCCTTCAGCTATCTGCACGCTGCCCCACCTCTGCCTAGCACAATAAGGGGACCCTGGATTCACCATCAATAGGCCCTGTCAGACAAGCCATCTGTATTATTCCCGGTCCTGGCAGAAAACAGATGGTACCCCCAGATTGGGTAAATTGAGATGAGTTTAACAGACTGTTTACAAAGGCATATCAGGGTGTAGGGAAACCACAGACCAGAAGGAGCAGAAGGAGGGAGCAGTTACTGGATCCTCAAGAGAGAATTCTGTGAAGAAGGCCTCTTGACAGGAGCAATGGCTTTTGGTTCAGGGATGCAATCAGCCCACCAGGGACCCAGCAAGGAGTCATTTGAGGGAAATAAATACTCTGACCTCTCTCCTCCCAGCCCCCCATCTCCTAGTGGTGGCCAAAGGCACCTGGAAGTCAGAGGGCACTGGAGCCCACAGATGGAGTCCATTGAGGGCGGCTTGCAGGGCCACAGTGGATGGAGGAGAGGGGAGTGGATCTGGAAGGCTGACAGGAAGCCATCTGACACAGTGAGTTTCAAAATACTCTGCTGCAGTTTTGCCCAGGGTGGTTTCTACCAGTATTCCCGAGGGGCTGCGTGGAGGGGAGCGGGCTGGGGTGGTCTCCCTCCTGAGGAGTTCCAGAAGGAGGTGGGGCAGCCTAAATGTTCCGCTCCTGCCTGGGGCTCTTGAATAGCCCCTATTCATCCTCCAGTGTCCATAAAAGGCAGGGTTGCCCGGTAAAGAGGGTACCTGCTCTGGGCCCCAGCCCCTGGGCAAGGGGCTAGCTTCTGCACCCATCCTGCCACCATCCTGTCCTCTGAACAGCTAGCTGCCTCTGCAAGTAGGCTGCCAGACAACCCCTCCACTGCCAGCGCACAGGATCACAACCCCATCTGATTCCCTCAAGTCCCCCATGGCTGCCAGAAATCAGGATGCACTCCTCCTGTGTCTGTGAGGACTTCAGCAAGACTGTCAGCCTCCACAGGCCCCCCCTTGAGCTCTTTCCACTCACCATGCCTCAGCTGGCCTCTGTTCTGCCTCCTCTAGCCAGCCCAGTTCTTCTTTATTCCTAGCCTGCAATGTGGGAGCTGCTGAAGTAGAATGCTTTTCGTCTCTATAAAATTTAACCAATTTGCAATTTAATAAACCAGGAGGTTAATGTATAATGAGAAATCTAAGAAGACTGGATTCTTGGTTTATTTACAGGAAGCTTCCCTCCATGTAAGTAATACATGAGAGAAATTAAGGAGAGACGGGGGGGCAGGGGCTGGGGTGCATGAGACCTTCTATCCATCCATTTTTATTCTCTATGCCCATTCTTACTATCTCAAGGTATTTTTTTAAACCAAATTCATATATTATTTTTCAACTTTTATAACAATATTTAAAAAAGAATTGAGGCTAATTGTAATCAGTGACTCTGAGTGATATGGATAATAGAAGCACAGTGCAAATGGCAGACACACAACACAAAAATGATGAGAGCTACAGCAAGGCCACCGAAGAGGGATTTTAGACTTCCGCTGAAGGTTACCCTCGCTTGGGGCAGTGGGACCATGTATATTTCAATAGTTGGGTCAGGAGTTTAACTGGTAGGGTGTGTGTGATTTATTTCCATGATGGTGCCGCAGTCTGCAGAGGCAGGCACTCTGGGATGCTGTCCGGTCGCCATGCCCCTAACTGGCACTCAGCGTGTCCTCACCACTTGCTGAGATCCAAACCGGCACATTGGAACTTCCACATTTTTCATTTAATAATCGATGTTGTGGACTGACAGGCAGAGGCATTGTTATTTACATGTTGGGTCATTTAAATATTAAGAAGAAAGCCATTCCCAGCCAAAACTCTGAAGCAGGTAGTTTGTTTCTGCTGCTCTTCTACCTTCCATTACTACCCCATCTACTTGGGAGGTTCATCCTGAGAACCAGTGGGGGACAATTATGAGCAACCACATGTCTATGTTCAGGGCTTCTGGAGAGACTTGTTTTTCCTCCCTCCGCTCCAGAAGCTCTGCCTACTGGCCTTCCAAGGGGAATGAAGCTGAGAGGCTCTCAGTAAGTGTTGGTTAAGCTTGAACCCAAATCACTTCATGAGCTGAGGGAGAAGTTAAGATGTGTAAGTGCTTTACCTGTTAACTAGGGATATCTGGAGATCTGCATGAAGAACAATAGTGTAACAACTCTGTGATAATTACTAATAAAACTATGGAAAACAAGACCAATAATACCCTACTAGTATCTTGCCCTAATGGGTATTAAAACTTGCTATAAAGCTAGTGTAATCAAAACAGTAGGGCACTGGCACAAGAACAGGCAAATAGATCAGTGGAAGAGAATAAAGAAAAAAGAAATAGATTTTTTGGGAATGTAATACAGTGTATAATAAAGGTGGCATGTTAATTCAGTGATGGCCTATTTAAAAAATGGCACTAGAATAATTGCCTATTACATGGAAAATATAGTTAGACCCCTATTTCTTTAATTAAACATGGATTAAAGATGCAAAGTTAAAACAAACAAATCTAGAAGTAAATTTAAGAGAATATATAATATTCCAGTAGGGATAACTTCTTAAATAATACAAGAAACTCAGAAGGCATAAAAGAAATGAAACAGATATGATAATATTGACAATAAAAATTTTCTGGTGGTAGATGACACCATAAAAGTCAGAGGATAAATAATAAGCTGTGAGAAAATGTTTGCAACAAATTGCCAAAAAAGGATCAATATCCATACTATTCATTTAAACTATATGAAATTGCTCATAATCAACTGTTTATGACCAAAAAGAACAGTGTTTTCAGTATTTCAATCCAACATATAAGGCTTGTCTCTCTCTCTCTCTCTCTCTCTCTCTCTCTCTCTCTATATATATATATATATATATAATATTGCTTTTATATATATTTTAGGGCTTCTATATATTGAAAAAAGACAACTTAATAAAAAAGGGTGAAGACTGTAAATTATAAATAGGAAATTCATAGAAAAGAAAATGTAAATAGATAATATATAAATATATGATTATAAATACATAAGTAAATATATACATGTACACATATTTATATATAAGAGTGAAAGTTAAAGTGATAGGAGGGTGGGTACTTATCAGAGAAACATAAAACAAGTGTTGATATACATATGAAACCAATATAATATTGTATATCAACTATACTTCAATTGGAAATTGGAACTCTTGTGCACCATTGGTGGGAATGTACAATGGTATGACTGCTATGGAAAACAATATGGTGGTTCCTCAAATAATTAAAAATAGAATTACATATGGGTAAACACCCAAAAGAATTGAAAGCAGGGTCTCTAAGGGAATTTGTACACCCATGTTCATAGTACCATTATTCACAATAGCTAAAAGACGGAAGCAACCCTAGTGTCCATTGACAGATGAATTTATAAACAAAATGTGGTCTATATATACAATGGAATATTATTCAGACATTAAAAGAAAGGAAATTCGAACTCATGCTACAATATAGATGAATAGTGAAGACATTATGCAAAGGAAAATAAGCCAGTCACCAAAAGACAAGTACTATATGACTACACCTATATACGGTACCTAGAATAGTTAATTCATAGATGCAGAAAATAGAATGATTTCTAGGGGCTAGAGGGAAGGGGTAATGATGAGTAAATGTTTAATGGGTACAGAGTTTCAGTTTTGCAAGAGGAAGAAAGTTCTGGAGATTGGTCGCACAATAATATGAATGTACTTAACACTGCTGAGCTATAACACTTAAAATGGTGAATGTGGTAAATTTTATGGTATATGTATTTTACTAGTTAAAAAATTTAACGAGTTCCGGGAAGATGGCGGCATGAGCAGGGTGGTGGAAATCTCCTCCCAAAACCATACATATCTATGAAAATACAGCAAATACAACTATTCCTAAAAGAAAGACCAGAATATACAGGACAGCGCACAGCCTGCATCTGCACCTGAGAGGACACGGCACCCTGCGAGGTGGGTAAGATACGGAGCCGCGTCCTGGTGGGAGGAGAGGATTCAGAGCCGGGAGGGAGTGGAAGTACAGGCCTCTGAAATAACCAGCCCTGGTCATCTGCACTGGGAGCACTGACACACATTGCGTGATGTATCGGATACTGGAGAGGCAGAAGGTGCAGGTTTTGAGCTGGGAATGCGCCAGCTCCCCAGGACAAAAGAAAAGCGTGCGCTTTTTTGGCGGTCTAAAAGAGGAAGGGGCCCAACGGAGAAACACGGTATACCCAGCCCACTCAGCCCAGCAGACTGGGAGTCCTGAGGAATTTCAGACCCTTTGGCTGGTGACTGGGAAAAAGTAGCCACACTGAGACTTCACACAGAGAACAACAGCCTCCCATTCGTTCCCGCACTGGCCAGAGCTACAAACAGCCCTGTGGAGCGGCGCTGCCACGGCTGTGGAATAGTGGAGCAACAGCGCCACCTACAGCATCCTTGCAGAATCTAATCCCAGTGGGCGTTTTTTTTTTCTTTCCTTTCTTTTCCTTTCTTTTATTTCCTTTCTTTCTTTTTTTCTCTTTTCTTCCACTTCCTTCACTTTTTTTAAAGTCTTAAAGAGCCCAGCTGACATACGTGGCACCTACCAGCGACCACTTCTATCGCCATGAAAAGACAGAGGAATATGGTACAGACAAAGATCACCCAGACCCAGACAACACCAGAGAGGGAGCCTGAAGGGATGGAAATGCACAATCTTCCTGAAAAATAATTCAGAATAAAAGTCATAACCATGCTGATGGACCTACAGAGAAATATGCAAGAGCTGAGGGAGGAAGTGAGGGAAGTCAGGAAAGACAATGCAGAAATGAGACAAGCCATCGATGGGCTTAGCAGCAGACTGGACGAGATGCAAGAGACTGTTAATGCAATAGAAATCAGAGAACAGGAATAGAGAGCAGCTGAGGCAGAGAGAGATAAAAGGATCTCTAGGAATGAAAGAGTATTAAGAGAACTGTGTGACCAATCCAAATGGAACAATATTTGCATTATAGGAGTACCAGAGGAAGAAGAGAGAGAAAAAGAGATAGAAAGTGTCTTTGAAGAAATAATTGCTGAAAACTTCCCCATGCTGGGGAAGGAAATAGTCTTGCAGTCCACCGAAGCCCACAGATCTCCCAACACAAGGGACCCAAGGAAGACAACACCAAGACACATAATAATGAAAATGGCAAAAATCAAAGATAGGGACAGAGTATTAAAAGCAGCTAGAGAGAGAAAAAAGATCACCTACAAAGGAAAACTCATCAGACTATCATCAGACTTCTCAACAGAAACCTTACAGGCCAGAAGAGAATGGCATGATATATTTAATGTAATGAAACAGAAGGGCCTCGAACCAAGAATATTGTATCCAGCACGATTATCATTTAAATATGAAGGAGGGATTAAACAATTTCCAGACAAACGAAAGTTGAGAGAGTTTGCCTCTCATAAACCACCACTACAGGATATCTTAAATGGACTGCTCTAGATGGAAGCACACCTAAGGCTAAAAAGATGTCACCAGAGAAAATAAAATCATAGCAAAGAAAGCAGACCATCCAAATACTAACTAAAGGAAAAGAATAAAACACCTATTATAGAAAGAATGGAGGAGGAGGAATAAGAAGGGAGAGAAATAAAGAAACACCAGACTGTGTTTACAATAACTTAACAAGAAAGTTAAGTTAGATTGTTAGATAGTAAAGAAGCAACCCTTGAACCCTTGGTAACCACGAATCTAAAGCCAGCAATGGCAATAAGTACATACCTATCAATAATCACCCTAAATGTAAATGGACTGAACGCACCAATCAAAAGACACAGAGTAACAGAATGGATAAAAAGCAAGACCCATCTATATGCTGCCTACAAGAAACTCACCTCAAATCCAAAGATATACACAGAATAAAAGTGAAGGGATGGAAAAAGATATTTCATGCAAACAACAAGGAGAAAAAAGCAGGTGTTGCAGTACTTGTATCAGACAAAATAGACTTCAAAACGAAAAAAGTAGGAACAGATAAAGAAGGACATTAGATAACGATAAAGGGGTCAATCCAACAAGAGGATATAACCATTTAAAATATATATGCACCCAACACAGGAGCACCGGAATATGTGAAACAAATACTAACAGAATTACAGGAGCAACCAAAGAGCAATGCATTCATTTTAGGTGACTTCAACACACCACTCACTCCAAAGGACAGATCAACCACACAGAAAATAAGTAAAGACACAGAGGCACTGAAGAACACACTAGAACAGATGGACCTAACAGACATCTACAGAACTCTACACCCAAAAGCACCAGGATACACATTCCTCTCAAGTGCACATGGAACATTTTCCAGAATAGACCACATACTAGGCCACAAAAAGAACCTCAGTAAAGTCAAAAATATTGAAATTCTACCAACCAACTTCTCAGATCACAAAGGTATAAAACTAGAAATAAATTTTAGAAAGCAAACGAAAAGGCTCACAAATACATGGAGACTTAACAAATTCCCCTAATTAATCAATGGGTTAACAACCAAATCAAAACAGAAATCAAAGAATATATGGGGACTAATGACAACAACAACACAAAGCCACAACTTCTGTGGGACGCAGCAAAGGCAGTTCTAAGAGGAAAGTATATTGCAATCCAGGCCTATTTAAAGAAGGAAGAACATTCCCAAATGAATAGTCTAAAGACACAATTACTGAAATTGGAAAAAGAAGAACAAATGAGCCCAAAGTCACCAGAAGGAGGGACATAATAAAGATTAGAGAAGAAATAAATAAAATTGAGAAGAATAAAACAATAGAAAAATCAATGAAACCAAGAGCTGGTTCTTTGAAAAAATAAACAAAATAGATAAACCCCTAGCCAGACTCATTAAGAGAAAAAGAGAATCTACACACATAAACAGAATCAGAAAGGAGAAAGGAAAAATCACGACAGACCCCACAGAAATACAAAGAATTATAAGAGAATATTATGAGAATCTATATGCTAACAAGCTGGAAAACCTAGAAGAAATGGACAACTTCTTAGAAAAATACAACCTTCCAAGACTGACCAAGCAAGAAACAGAAAAACTAAACAGACCAATCACCAGCAATGAAATTGAATCGGTAATCAAAAAAATACCCAAGAACAAAACCCCCGGACCAGATGGATTCACCTCTAAATTCTACCAGACATATAGAGAAGAAATAAAACCCATTCTCCTTAAAGTTTTCCACAAAATAGAAGAGGAGGGAATACTTCCAAACTCATTATAGGAAGCTAGCATCACTTTAATACCAAAACTGAGCAAAGACCTCACCAAAAAAGAAAATTACAGACCAATATCCCTGATGAACGTAGATGCAAAAATACTCAACAAAATATTAGCAAACCGAATTCAAAAATACATCAAGAGGATCATATACCATGATCAAGTGGGATTCATCCCAGGGATGCAAGGATGGTACAACATTCAAAAATCCGTCAACATCATCCACCACATCAACAAAAAGAAGGACAAAAACAACATGATCATCTCCATAGATGCTGACAAAGCATTTGACAAAACTCAGCATCCATTCCTGATTAAAACTCTCAACAAAATGGGTATAGACGGCAAGTACCTCAACATCATAAAGGCCATATATGACAAACCCACAGCTAACATCATACTTAACAGCGAGAAGCTGAAAGCTTTTCATCTAAGATCAGGAGCAAGACAGGGATCCCCACTCTCTCCACTGTTAATTCAGCATAGTACTGGAGGTCCTAGCCATGGCAATCAGACAAAACAAAGACATACAAGGCATCCAGATTGGTAAAGAAGAAGTCAAATTGTCACTGTTTGCAGACGACATGATATTGTACATAAAAAACCCTAAAGACTCCACTCCAAAATTACTAGAACTAATACCTGAATTCAGCAAAGTTGCAGGATACAAAATTAACACACAGAAATCTGTTGCTTTCCTATACACTAATGATGAACTAACAAAGAGAAATCAGAAAAACAATTCCATTCACAATTGCATCCAAAAGAATAAACTACCTAGGAATAAACCTAACGAAGGAAGTGAAAGACCTGTACTCTGAAAACTACAAGACACTCCTAAGAGAAATTAAAGAGGACACTAACAAATGGAAATGCATCCCATCCTCTTGGCTAGGAAGAATAAATATTGTCAAAATGGCTATACTACCTAAAGCAATCTACAGATTCAACGCAATCCCTATAAAAATGCCAATAGCATTCTTCAATGAACTGGAACAAATAGTTCTAAAATTCATGTGGAACCACAAAAGACCCCGAATAGCCAAAACAATCCTGAGAAGGAGGAATAAAACAGGGGGAATTATGCTGCTTGACTTCAAGCTCTACTACAAAGCCACAGTAATCAAGACAATTTGGTATTGGCACAAGAACAGACCCACAGACCAGTGGAACAGAATAGAAAATCCAGACATAAACCCAAACATATATGGTCATTTAATATATGATAAAGGAACCTTGGATATACAATGGGGAGATGACAGCCTCTTCAGCAGCTGGTGTTGGCAAAACTGGACAGCTACGTGTAAGAGAATGAAACTGGACTACAGTCTAACCCCATACACAAAAGTCAACTCAAAATGGATCAAAGACCTGAATGTAAGTCATGAAACCATAAAACTCTTAGGAAAAAACTTAGGCAAAAATCTCTTGGACATAAACATGAGCGACTTCTTCATGAACATATCTCCCCAGGCAAAGGAAACAAAGCAAAAATGAACAAGTGGGACTATATCAAGCTGAAAAGCTTCTGTACAGCAAAGGACACCATCAGTAGAACAAAAAGACATCCTACAGTATGGGAGAATATATTCATAAAAAACGTATCTGATAAATGGTTGACATCCAAAATATATAAAGAACTCATGCACCTTAACAAACAGAAAGCCAATAATCCAATTAAGAAATGGGCAGAGGACATGAATAGACACTTCTCCAAAGAAGAAATTCAGATGGCCAACAGGCACATGAAAAGATGCTCCACATCACTAATCATCAGAGAAATGCAGATTAAAACCACAATGAGATATCACCTCACACCAGTGAGGATGGCCAACATCCAAAACACAAACAACAACAAATGTTGGCGAGGATGTGGAGAAAAGGGAACCCTCCTCCACTGCTGGTGGGACTGCAAATTAGTTCAACCATTGTGGAAAGCAGTATGGAGGTTCCTCAAAAAACTCAAAATACAAATACCATTTGACCCAGGAATTCCACTCCTAGGAATTTACCCTAAGAATGCAGCAGCCCAGTTTGAAAAAGACAGATGCACCCCTATGTTTATCGCAGCACTATTTACAATAGCCAAGAAATGGAAGCAACCTAAGTGTCCATCAGTAGATGAATGGATAAAGAAGAGGTGGTATATATACACAATGGAATATTATTCAGCCATAAGAAGAAAACAAATCCTACCATTTGCAACAACATGGATGGAGCTAGAGGGTATTATGCTCAGTGAAATAAGCCAAGCCGAAAAAGACAAGTATCAAATGATTTCACTCATTTGTGGAGTATAAGAACAAAGAAAGAAACTGAAGGAACAAAACAGCAGCAGACTCACAGAACCCAAAGGGAAAGGGACTGGGGAAGATGGGTGGGAATGGAGGGATAAAGGGGAAATAGGGGCATTATGACTAGCAGATGTAATGTTGGGGGGGCACGGGGAGGGCTGTATAACTCAGAGAAGACAAGTAGTGACTCTATAGCATCTCACTACACTGATGGACAGTGACTGTAATGTGGTTTGTGGGGGGGACTTGATGAAGGGTGTAGTTTAATCACCATAATAATGCACATGTAATTGTAGATTAATGATACCAAAATCAACTATAAAAAAAATCTACCAGTACCCCAAAATAAAGTTTGTTTTTTTTAAACCCCCCCAAAAAATTTAAGCACACACACACTAATAACAGGGTACTATTTTTTTAACCATCAGGCAAAATTTAGAACTAATTTTGACAATGATGTAGGAAAACTTGTATTTGCTTTAAGTCCTGGTTAGAGGGAGAATTGCTAGGGCATATTAAGAAAGTAATTTGGTAGGATTAATTAAAATCAAAGATGCACATACTCTTCAAACCCAGCCTTCCCACTTTTGGAACTGTAACCTACAGAAATAAATGCACCAATATGTAAGTATATATGTATAAAGATATTCTTTGCATTGGTCATAACTGGAAATAATCCCCCAAAGAGGACAAATTGTCGAATATTATACAGCTATTTAAAAGAATGAGTAAAATCTGTAAGGATTGACCTGAAGAGATAAGTATGAGATATTGTTTCTTTATTAATAATGTGCTATATTGTAAGAGTATAAGCAAGTTGCACAGAAAAGCCTATGGTATGAGCCTGCTTGTATGAAAACCAAATTTAAAAATCCCCATAGTCTGTTCATATGCTGCAATGGTTAATTTTATGTATCAACCTGGTTAGGCTATGGTTCCCTGTTGTCTAGTCAAACTATAGTCCAGATGTTTCTGTGAAGATATTTTTTAGATGGGATTAACATTGAAATCAGTAGACTTTAAGCAAAGTAGATTACCCCCTATAATATGGGTGGTCTCATTCAATCAGCTGAAGACCCTAAGAGAAAAGACTGAGGTTTCCTGAAAACAGTGGAATTCTCAAAACTGCAACGTTGAAACCCTGCCTGAGTTTCCAGCCTGACTGGCCTGCCCTGTGGAATTTGGACTCAAGACTGCAACATCAACTCTTATCTGCATTTCCAGCCTGCCAGCAGATTTCAAAGTGGCCAGCCCCCACAATCTTTAGGCAGTTCCCTAAAATAAACCACCTCTGTGTGTGTGTGTGTATACACATACACTACACAGACAGATATATATATATATTTGCAGACATATATAATCTCCATCCTGTTGGTTCTATTTCTTTGGAGAACCTAATACATATGCATTTGTATATTTTTCTAAGAATATAAGAATGGTGTGGAAGAATATAAACCAAATTTAGCACTGGTGACCTCAAGAAGTGGGATCAGAGAGGGAAGGTAAAGGTTTTTCCTAAATGTCCTATGCTTTCTTTAATTGGTTACAAGGTGCATGAAGCACCTTTGCAAGTAAATCACAGCAAAGAGAAAAAGAAAATCTCACAAACCATGTTGATTATATTGCTACCTCATGGAAGGAACATTAAATTGGTTCAGGGGGTCCTAAATTCTCATTTATTAACAAACATTTATTAAATATCTACTGTGTATTGAGGTATAAACAAAATGGAAACACAAATGCCAACAAACCATAATTATCCTTGGAGAGCTCAGGAATCCGTACAAACGGGTGCAATCAAAATGTTCGCTTCTGTGGACTATTTTACTGGATATTAAATTAATTAAATCTTCTTTGCTCTAACTGGTCTCTGGAACTGTCATCCAGCATCGTGGGTGGTTCTGAGAGGTCCACTGGGAACTGTGCCAATATACATAAAGAAATGGTTAGAATGATAATGGTACAAACTTTGCTTGATGGAAGTTAGTTCAGTTTCTCCTAGTTAACCAAGCACAGTTTTATAACACTCAGAAAGAAGAACTGGGTTTGGGGTCAGATTAGTTTTCTATTTGAGGATCTCTTTTAAATTCATTTCCTAATGTGGATACTGAAGAGGGAGATTAGAAAACTATACAAAGCAAGTCATCAAGTAGATCACAAGTGTGGAACTAGGATTCAGCCCTGTGGTGATCAACTGTAATGGTATGTTGGTGCATTTTAGGTCTGGGTTAGTAAGATCAGCTCTCAAGAGTCTGTGATTTCCTGCTGCATGGTTATACTTTAGAATCATCTGAGGCCTTTTAAAAATAAAATTCCCAGGCCCCTTCCCTGGAGTTCCGATTTGGTGTGCCTTCCCTCCTTCCCTCATGAGAATTCACCTCTCAGATCTCTGACTGCTGGAAGTATAACCGCTGCGGCCTCCAAAAATCCATCACAGACTGGTGAGGCCAAGCTTTCTGCAGGCCTCTCCCCATCAATGAATGCAGCACGGTTACTAAAACAGGCCTGTTCCTGAGAGATGTGGGCCTTTTTTTGACAGGGAACTTTGGCTTAAGGACTTCCCTTTAGTATTTGTCCAACCTTCCTTAGACTGAACTACATTCTAAATGTTTCCACCTAAACTTTCTTCCTCCCTCTCCTCTCTCCTTCACAGGTCAGATCGGCAGCGAGGTCTACTCGGTTTCCATCTTCCTCCTGCATTTTCTCTCACAGGTGTTTTATTTAATATGTTTCCTGCATGTTTCACCCTATCTTTGTGTCTGCTTCTGCGAAAACCCAAACTATTACAGTCCCTTTCTTTCTCCCTCCCTACCGTTCTTGCTTCCTTCTTTCTATACTCTGGGCCACCCATCCTGGAGGTGCACAGATTAATACTATATGGTCCCTATTCTCAAAGTTCACACAGTCTATTAAAGGAGACAGACCCAAATCGATAGTTACAACATGTGGTGAGATAAGGGCAATGATGGGGTAAGCACAAGGCATCAGCAAGGCCCAGAGAAGTGGTATCTGACCCAACTTGAAGTTAAAATGGAGAAAACCATCGAATTAAGAGAGAATAAGAGTCAGTAGGTAAACAGAGCTGACCAGAGGACATTCCAGGTTGTTGTGCTGTTGGGCCTGATGTTTTCAGGCAAAGAGGGTCAGTTTCAGGCAAAGTGAGCAGGGGCTGGATATTGGATGCTACCCTGAGTTTTGACCCTTGTCCTAGGGCTAGTGTTTCCCAAATGTTGGTCTAGGCCAGGCTACATGGCAAACATCTGGCATCTGATACAAATACCACCTGAATAGACTGCCCAGCCAGAGGGGATTAAATATATATTTTTTCCTTGTCTTTTTGTATTAAAATTTGTCCCTTCAAGCTCTAGAGAGGACTAGAAAATCCCCCATTTTTCCCCTTATTTTCTTAAGAATCTCTTGACTAGTCTGCCTTCACTATGTGGCCGTAGTGCTATTTGGCTCATTGCTCTGGGTAAAGGTTTTTGTTTATTTTCTTTTTTGTTGGTTAAAGATTTTTTTTCTGGCCAGGCAAAACAAGAAAGGCTCTGTTTATGGTCTTTCCTGTGACAGTTGAGCCATGGATCTTCCATTGTCCTTCTAAGGGGGCTGCGATGCTTGGGGCCATCTTTACCTTAAATAAAAAGAGCAGAAGGGCTCACCTGAGCATACAGGGTGGCAAAAGAATTAGAGGGCACAGTCTCCCCTCCTTCCCTATCTGTCAACTAGAAATTTCAAGGAAAGAGTTGCCCTCCAATGTGCCTGGCCTTCCTGATCCTCCTCAGTCCAGAACCCAGATCTCTGCCATCCTAATCCTGTGAGGCCTGACCCTAGAACATGTCCCATTCTACCATACTGCGGATGGAAGTGGGGCTAAGCACCTGTGGGCTTGGGTGGATGAGGGCCATGAAAGAGCTTAGGCCCAAACGCCCTGACCTCAGGTGAAGAATGGGTTGTCTCTGGGGAGCTGCATTAGCAGGGGATGGAGTTCAGATTGGGCAGTGGGAGTGTGAGGAGTTCTGTGATCGCAGAAGAGCTCCCAGGTAGGCAGTTGGGTGGGGAAGTCTAGGACCCTGAGGTGTGGCCTGCTCTGCATTTGTGCACTGGGGAGAAAAGTGGCCATGGGATGGCACAGTAAGAGATGGCCCAGGAACAGGGTGTACAGTGAGAAGAGAGGGGAATACCAGCATTTAAAGTACAAGCAGGGAAAGAGAGGTCCTTGGACTATAAGAAAGAATGGTTCATAATGATTTTTTAAAAAGAGAAAAGAAAGCAAATGTTATCAAAACAACTGAAGTAACACTGAATCCTTACTCTGTGACAGGCATTATTCTAAAATCTTTACATGCAATAATTCATTTCCCACAGAAATCCTCTGTGGTACCCTGTAGCAGATGCTCTTGGTGCCTGCCTTGCCCCCCCAGTGCCCCCCACCCCAACCCCCATGCTAAGGCCCTACCATTTCCATGTGCTCCAACTGCCTGTATCTGCCTGAGGGCTTGGCCAAGAGTATGGCAGGCTGGAATTGCCACGGATTTTTACAACCGCACGCGCAGCCCTCATCCAAAGACGATGGCTTGTTAGTGGATAAATGCCCCAGCTCCCTCAGTCCCATTGTGGGATGACCTAAGGCTCATGTTCTACACTGTTTTCCAGAGTTTCCCAGTGGGACTGATCAGGTCCAAGTGGTCCACAGTTGTATCTTGTGGGATAATCCACCCTTTTATGCTTTCCCTTTGTGGACTCACTTCCCTCCTCCCCTACCTGGGTTTTTCTTCACCTCCCAAATAAACTGACTGCTCTTGAACCCTTGTCTCACAGTCAGCTTCTGGGGGAATCCAAACTGAGGTATAAGTAAAGACCATAGAACACCTGAGAACAACGATTAGAATAATATAAACATCTACATGTAATTGAAAGACAATTACTGGAACTTCAGGGAAGATGGCGGTGTGAGCAGGGCGGCAGAAATCTCCTCCCAACACTATATTTATCTACGAAAACACAGCAAATACATCTATTCCTAAAAGAGAGACGAGAATACACAGGAAAGCGCACAGCGTGCAGCTACACCCGAGAGGACTTGGCACCCCAAGAGGCGGGTAAGATACGGAGCCGCGACCTGGCGGGACCCGAGCCCTCCCCCACCCCAGCGCACCGGCGGGAGGAGAGGATTCAGAGCCGGGAGGGAGTGGAAGTGCACCCCGCGAAGTAGCCAGCCCCGATGATGTGCGCGGGGAGCGCTGACCCACATTGCGCAGTGCAGCGGAGATTGGAGAGACAGAGGGGCAGGATCTGAGCGGGGAACGCGCCAGGGGGCTTGCAGCCGGCTCCCGGGAAGGAAAAAAAAAAGCACGCGCTTTCTTCAGCCGTCTTAAAGAGACAGGAGCCCAGCGGAGGAGCCGGATCGCCCCAGCACACTCAGCCCAGCAGGCTGGGAGTCCTGGGGAGTTTCAGACGCCTTAGCTGGTGACTGAGGAAGCGTAGCCATACTTACATTTCTCACTGAGATCAACAGCCTCCTATTCGTTCCCACCCCTGCCAGAGCGATAAAGGGGCCTGCAGAGTGGCGCAGCCACAGCTGTGGAATAGTGGGGCAATAGCGCCACCTACAGCATTCCGACAGAATCTACGTCAGCTGTGCATTTTTTTTTGTTTTTTTGTTTTGTTTTGTTTTTTGTTTTGTTTTTCTTTTTTCTTTTCTTTCTTTTTTCTTTATTTTCTTTCTTTCCTTTTTTTTCCCTCTTTTTTTTCTTCTCTTTTTAAAGTCTTAAAGAGCCCAGCTGACATACGTGGCAACTATCAGTGACCAATTCTATAGCCATGAAAAGACAGAGGAATATGGTTCAGACCAAAATCAACCAGATAACCCCAGAGAGGGAGTCTGAAGGGATGGAAATGCACAGTCTTCCTGAAAAAGAATTCAGAATAAAAGTCATAACCATGCTGATGGACCTACAGAGAAATGTGCAAGAGCTGAGGGAGGAACTGAGGGAACTGAGGAAAGACAATACAGAAATCAGACAAGCGATCGACGGGCTTAACAGCAGAATGGATTAGATGCAAGAGACTGTTAATGGAATAGAAAACAGAGAACAGGAGTACAGAGCAGCTGAGGCAGAGAGAGATAAAAGGATTTCTAGGAATGAAAGAATATTAAGAGAACTGTGTGACCAATCCAAATGGAACAATATTCGCATTATACGAGTACCAGAGGAAGAAGAGAGAGAAAAAGGGATAGAAAGTATCTTTGAAGAAATAATTGCTGGAAACTTTCCCTCGCTGGGGAAGGAAGAAGTCTCGCAGTCCACCGAAGCTCATAGATCTCCCAACACAAGGGACCCAAGGAAGACAACACCAAAACACATAATAATTAAGATGGCAAAGATCAAAGATAAAGAGAGGGTATTAAAGGCAGCTAGAGAGAGAAAAAAGATCACCTACGAAGTAAAACCCATCAGACTATCATCAGACTTCTCAACAGAAACCTTACAGGCCAGAAGAGAATGGCATGATATATTTAACGTTATGAAACAGAAGGGCCTCGAACCAAGAATATTGTATCCAGCACGATTATCATTTAAATATGATGGAGGGATTAAACAATTTCCAGACAAATGAAAGTTGAGAGAGTTTGCCTCTCATAAACCACCACTACAGGATATCTTAAATGGACTGCTCTAGATGGAAGCACACCTAAGGCTAAAAAGATGTCACCAGAGAAAATAAAATCATAGCAAAGAAAGCAGACCATCCAAATACTAACTAAAGGCAAAGAATAAAACACCTATTATAGAAAGAATGGAGGAGGAGGAATAAGAAGGGAGAGAAAGAAAGAAACATCAGACTGTGTTTACAATAACTTAACAAGAAAGTTAAGTTAGATTGTTAGATAGTAAAGAAGCAACCCTTGAACCCTTGGTAACCACGAATCTAAAGCCAGCAATGGCAATAAGTACATATCTATCAATAATCACCCTAAATGTAAATGGACTGAGTGCACCAATCAAAAGACACAGAGTAACAGAATGGATAAAAAAGCAAGACCCATCTATATGCTACCTACAAGAAACTCACCTCAAATCCAAAGATATACACAGACTAAAAGTGAAGGGATGGAAAAAGATATTTCATGCAAACAACAAAGAGAAAAAGCAGGTGTTGCAGTACTTGTATCAGACAAAATAGACTTCAAAATGAAGAAAGTAGCAAGAGATAAAGAAGGACATTACATAATGATAAAGGGGTCAGTCCAACAATAAGATATAACCATTATAAATATATATGCACCCAACACAGGAGCGCCAGCATATGTGAGACAAATACTAACAGAATTAAAGGAGGAAATAGACAGCAATGCATTCATCTTAGGAGACTTCAACACACCACTCACTCCAGAGGACAGATCAACCAGACAGAAAATAAGTAAAGACACAGAGGCACTGAACAACACACTAGAACAGATGGACCTAACAGACATCTACAGAACTCTACACCCAAAAGCAACAGGATACACATTCTTCTCAAGTGCACATGGAACATTTTCCAGAATAGACCACATACTAGGCCACAAAAAAACCTCAGTAATTTCAAAAATATTGAAATCCTACCAACCAACTTCTCAGATCACCAAGGTATAAAACTAGAAATAAATTTTAGAAAGAAATCAAAAAGGCTCACAAATACATGGAGACTTAACAACACTCTCCTAATTAATCAATGGGTTAACGACCAAATCAAAACAGAAATCAAAGAATATATGAGGACTAATGACAACAACAACACAAAGCCACAACTTCTGTGGGACGCAGCAAAGGCAGTTCTAAGAGGAAAGTATATTGCAATCCAGGCTTATTTAAAGAAAGAAGAACATTCCCAAATGAATAGTCTAAAGACACAATTACTGAAATTGGAAAAAGAAGAAGAAATGAGGCCCAAAGTCACCAGAAGGAGGGACATAATAAAGATTAGAGAAGAAATAAATAAAATTGAGAAGAATAAAACAATAGAAAAAATCAATAAAACCAAGAGCTGGTTCTTTGAAAAAATAAACAAAATAGATAAACCCCTAGCCAGACTCATTAAGAGAAAAAGAGAATCTACACACATAAACACAATCAGAAATGAGAAAGGAAAAATGACGACGGACCCCACAGAAATACAAAGAATCATAAGAAAATATTATGAGAATCTATATGCTAACAAGCTGGAAAACATAGAAGAAATGGACAACTTCTTAGGAAAATACAACCTTCCAAGACTGACCAAGCAAGAAACAGAAAAACTAAACAAACCAATCACCAGTGACGAAATCGAATTGGTAATCAAAAAACTACCCAAGAACAAAACCCCCGGGCCTGATGGATTCACCTCTGAATTCTACCAGACATATAGGCAAGAAATAACACCCATTCTCCTTAAAGTCTTCCAAAAAATAGAAGAGGAGGGAATACTTCCAAACTCATTATAGGAACCTAGCATCACTTTAATACCAAAACTGAGCAAAGACCTCACCAAAAAAGAAAATTACAGACCAATATCCCTGATGAACGTAGATGCAAAAATACTCAACAAAATATTAGCAAACCGAATTCAAAAATACATCAAGAGGATCATACACCATGATCAAGTGGGATTCATCGCAGGGATGCAAGGATGGTACAACATTCGAAAATCCATCAACATCGTCCACCACATCAACAAAAAGAACAACAACCACATGATCATCTCTGTAGATGCTGAAAAAGCATTTGACAAAATTCAGCATCCATTCCTGATTAAAACTCTCAACAAAATAGGTATAAGCGGCAAGTACCTCAACATCATAAAGGCTATATATAACAAACCCACAGCTAACATCATACTTAACGGCGAGACGCTGAAAGCTTTTCATCTAAGATCGGGAACAAGACAGGGATGCCCACTCTCTCCACTGTTATTCACCATAGTACTGGAGGTCCTAGCCACAGCAATCAGACAAAACAAAGACATACAAGGCATCCAGATTGGTAAAGAAGAAGTCAAATTGTCACTATTTGCAGATGACATGATACTGTACATAAAAAACCCTAAAGATTCCATTCCAAAACTACTAGAACTAATACCTGAATTCAGCAAAGTTGCAGGATACAAAATTAACACACAGAAATCTGTTGCTTTCCTATACACTAATGATGAACTAACAGAAAGAGAAATCAGAAAAACAATTCCATTCACAATTGCATCAAAAAGAATAAAATACCTAGGAATAAACCTAACGAAGGAAGTGAAAGACCTGTACTCTGAAAACTACAAGACACTCCTAAGAGAAATTAAAGAGGACACTAACATGGAAATGCATCCCATGCTCTTGGCTAGGAAGAATAAATATTGTCAAAATGGCTATACTACCTAAAGCAATCTACAGATTCAATGCAATCCCTATCAAACTACCAACAGCTTTCTTCAATGAACTGGAACAAATAATTCTAAAATTCATATGGAACCACAAAAGACCCCGAATAGCCAAAGCAATCCTGAGAAGGAGGAATAAAACAGGGGGAATTACACTCCCTGACTTCAAGCTCTACTACAAAGCCACAGTAATCAAGACAATTTGGTATTGGCACAAAAACAGACCCAGAGACCAGTGGAACAGAATAGAAAATCCAAACATTAACCCAAACATATACAGTCAATTAATATTTGATAAAAGTTCCTTGGATATACAATGGGGAGATGACAGCCTCTTCAGCAGCTGGTGTTGGAAAAACTGGACAGCTACATGTAAGAGAATGAAACTGGACTACTGTCTAGCCCCATACACAAAGGTAAACTCAAGATGGATCAAAGACCTGAATGTAAGTCATGAAACCATAAAACTCTTAGAAAAAAACATAGGCAAAAATCTCTTGGACATAAACATGAGCGACTTCTTCATGAACATATCTCCCTGGGCAAGGGAAACAAAAGCAAAAATGAACAAGTGGGACTATATCAAGCTGAAAAGCTTCTGTACAGCAGAGGACACCATCAGTAGAACAAAAAGACATCCTACAGTATGGGAGAATATATTCATAAAAAAGTATCTGATAAATGGTTGACATCCAAAATATATAAAGAACTCATGCACCTTAACAAACAGAAAGCCAATAATCCAATTAAGAAATGGGCAGAGGACATGAATAGACCCTTCTCTAAAGAAGAAATTCAGATGGCCAACAGGCACATGAAAAGATGCTCCACATCGCTAATCATCAGAGAAATGCAGATTAAAACCACAATGAGATATCACCTCACACCAGTGAGGATGGCCAACATCCAAAACACAAACAACAACAAATGTTGGCGAGGATGTGGAGAAAAGGGAACCCTCCTACACTGCTGGTGGGACTGCAAATTAGTTCAACCATTGTGGAAAGCAGTATGGAGGTTCCTCAAAAAACTCAAAATAGAAATACCATTTGACCCAGGAATTCCACTCCTAGGAATTTACCCTAAGAATGCAGCAGCCCAATTTGAAAAGGACAGATGCACCCCTATGTTTATTGCAGTACTATTTACAATAGCCAAGAAATGGAAGCAACCTAAGTGTCCATCAGTAGATAAATGGATAAAGAAGATGTGGTGCATATACACAATGGAATATTATTCAGCCATAAGAAGAAAAGAAATCCTACCATTTGCAACAACATGGATGGAGCTAGAATGTATTATGGTCATTGAAATAAACCAAGCCGAAAAAGACAAGTATCAAATGATTTCACTCATATGTGGAGTATAAGAGCAAAGAAAAAAATACTGAAGGAACAAAACAGCCGCAGACTCACAGAACCCAAGAACGGACTAATAGTTACCAAAGGGAAAGGGACTGGGGAAAGTGGGCGGGACGGGAGGGATAAGAGGGAAAAAGGGGCATTATGATTAGCAGATATAATGTTGGGGGGGCACGGGGAGGGCAGTACAACTCAGAGAAGACAAGTAATTACTCTATAGCATCTCACTACGCTGATGGACAGTGACTGTAATGGTGTTGGTGGGGGGTACCTGATGAAGGGGTGGGTTAATAACCGTAATATTGCACATGTAATTGTAGATTAATGATAATAATAAAATAAATTATATTAAAAAAAGAAAAAAAAAGAACGGACTAATAGTTACCAAAGGGAAAGGGACTGGGGAAAATGGGCGGGAAGGGAGGGACAAGAGGGAAAAAGGGGCATTACGATTAGCAGATGTAATGTTGGAGGGGCACGGGGAGGGCAGTACAACTCAGAGAAGACAAGTAGTGATTCTATAGCATCTCACTACGCTGATGGACAGTGACTGTAATGGGGTTGGTGGGGGGGACCTGATGAAGGGGTACTTTAATAACCGTAATATTGCACATGTAATTGTAGATTAAGGATAATAAAATAAATTATATTAAAAAGAAATAAAAAAAAAGAAAGACAATTACTGAGATGTAATAGTTGTTAATCACCAACTCTCCAGGCTTGACAAGAATGTGTGTTTGAACTCACACTAAATCCTTCAAGAGGCAAAACTCTTCCAGGATTATAAACACTCAGGGATTTCCCACCTTTAACAGGTATCAAAGCCTTTCCTCCCTTTTATTCTAGAGGAAAAAATCCCTCCAATGTCTACCTAAAAATAATGTTAGCTTAAAATGAGTACAACTTTACTTTTCTATATCTTCTGTACTCAAAATTAGACATATCTGCTATCTGATTTTAGAAGGATCCTAATTGTTCCATTTGCAAATCTGGGCTCACTAGGAAATAAGATTTTATAAATCATATTTTAAGAGACTGTAATAAAGACAAAAACATGAATATGGTCTTTCCACATGTACTCTTCTAACTTACTAAGCTGTTTTTCTAAACACTGCAAAGTAGAAATCCTACCAATGTTTTAAGTTTTGCATTGATTATGCTAGTCAAAGCTTATTGAAACTTTTGCAATGTTGCAATTTGAAAAATGTGTCAGAATATACCACCAATTAACAAAAATAATGTCAAATAAAAGGCCTTGTATTTAATTTTTAGAACTATGACACTATAGCAGGATAAGAATAGGGGGGAAAGGAGTGAAATGCCTAACTGAAACTTTGTTGGCATTCCTTGATTATTTCCACCAGTGGCCATCAATTTGCTTAAAAGGGCTTTTGTGACTCACAATTATGATAAAACTTTGTAAGTCTTGTAACCAGGTACAAGAGAACCTGGTTAAGTTAACACTTCCAATTACTCAGCCACATTGTGGTCTTTACTAAACAAATAAATACTCTTGAGAATATATAAATAGAAACATAAGTTATATATGTGCTTGTTGATTCCACCTGATTAGGGTAAAATGAGCAGTCCAAGATATCAGAGACAACTTACTATTTAACTGATAAACGTTGCTAATAAAGCTATGCCTTCTGTCCTGCATGAAAATGCATGTGTTTAAAAAATTATGAAAGAAGCAATTTTAAACCTGGAATATGGTCTCAACATCTTGCAGTCTGTAAAAGCCTTTTAAACAGAGAAAAGTTCTTGGCATTGTATCTGAATCATTACTATGACTTACAATAAACAATAACAATATCACTTATTTGAGGCTTATTTGATACTATACCTTTGAGGTTTATTTTCCTTTCATTCAGTTCAGGAAACTTTAATGTTAAAATTTCTACTTTTGTAGATAGTCTTGGGTAAACTCATTTCATATTGTCTTAAAAGCCCCTTTAATATGGTTTGGCTCATATATACCATATCTGCATAAAAATCTCCTTTAATATGCATAAAAAGAATTAGATAAAATTGCATGGAAACTGTAATAACAACTATGAGAGCAACAATAAAGGCTAACATCTAGTCACTACTTATTGTGTGCCAGGCATTCTTTACATATACAATTTCATTTCAGCCTATAGCAACTTATAGGGCAAGTACCATTATTATCCTCTGTTTTAGAGATGACAAAACAGGCAAACAGAGCTAAAGAACTTGGCCAAGATGAAACCATCTGGGGTGGCAGAGCAGGATTCAAACCCAGCATCCTAGTGCTAGTTGATGCTAGGCTGTAGTTAGCCATGGCTGAGCCAGCAAAAGTCAGTTATCTAAAGTAACTATGAACAAATAGATGAGACCAAACCAAGTGTAGATACATGTCAAGAGATGTTCTTAACTAATGACTTTTGTTTTTACTTTCCAAATGGTTTACTTGTGCCGACTTTGAAGCTAACTTCATGTCAAAGGGATTAATCACTCTAAGAACTAAGTCTGGGGGCAGGGGTCATCTAATTTTGCCAAATTCTGAGGATGCTAGAGGTTGGCTGATGGGATTTAGGAAAGGATCTGACTACATAATAACTTACTGGTGCCAGTCTTGCCTGATTCTTCTACAGCTTCATTTACCACTGCAGTAGGCTGAAAAGTGTTCCCCAAAGATACCAGGTCCTAATCTCTAGAACCTGTGAATGTTATCTTATTTTGAAAAAGGGTCTACGAGTTGTGATTAAGTTAAAGATCTTGAGAGGAAGAGATTACCCTAGATTATCCAGGTGGGTACTAAATGCAATCACATTTATCTTTATAGGAGGAAAAGGCAGAGGGAGACCACACACACACACACACACACACACGCATCCTCACCTCTGCCTCCACATGCATACCACACACCACATACACAGCAGGTGATGTGAAGATGGTGGCAGAAATTGTAGTGTTGTAACCATAAACCAAGGAATGCCGGCAGCCATATAAGCTGGAGACAAGGAATGGATGGATTCTCCCTTAGAGCTTCTTGGAGGAGTGTGGCCCTGCCTACACCTTGATTTTGGCCCAGTGATACTGATTGCAGACTTCTGGCCTCCAGAACTATGAGAGAGTTAGTGTGTGGTGCTTTAACCTATCCAGTTTGTGGTCATTTTTGTAACAGCCCCAGGAAACTAACTGAACTGCTAATGCTTGCTGAGACCTTGTGTTTCAGCTTTGAAGAGGAAACTGAAGTGTTCTTTCAGTGTGTGGTTTTATCAGGGCGATGAGCATCTGAACTTCTAACCAGGATTTTCCTCAGGGATGAACATCAGCACAGAATATCACTGGTGGTGTCTGTGTGTCAGGAGACATTCCCTAAGCCATGTGTCTCTTTTTAGCTATTGCCTGCTGCGTTTCTGCCGCCTTGGGTCACCCCACCTGCACAAGATCAAGAAGACAGTCTCTGTGCCCTAATTGATGGGAAATGTCATATTTCAAATGTCACTGAGATATTGTGTAGAGAGGTCAACAATGTGGAACTGGAACTCTTTGTACATTCTGCCTTAGGCTCATTTAACAAATGAACGGTTTTTTCCATGCCTTTTGGCTGCCAGGCACTTCTGCACAACCTCCATTTGTTAGGAGGACTTTGTACATTTTGCCTCCCAAGGCAGAAAGCAGACTTTCTTTGCTCTCCCAGACTTACTTGCAACCGGGCTGTGGGCATGCAATTATGCTCTCATGAGACCGATGTGGAAGAGATTGAAGGCAGAGGTATGGCACAGAATCCACTCTAGCAAGGATGGCAGAGCCTCAAGGAGAGAGTTCCAGCCTTTACGGCAGCAGTGGCAGAGGGGCTACTGGGAGCATCCTATGCCCAGCATTGCCATGTGAGCTCAGTGCTCATGCCCAGTGGTGGGAGCAGGCGAATGGCACAGTTCAGGCTTACAAGCCTAAATCTCTCACTGTCCTAGAGATTCTGTGAGCTCCCTTACTATCCCTTAATAGATTCCTTTTTTATTTAACCAATCAGAATGGATGTTGTTTGCAACAACCAATCTGATGCACCTATCATATGGTTCTGTATTACCATCTCATGGCACGGATGCTTCAGGCAACAGACGGGCCAGGCATGGACTGTGGGACTTGGTTTTCCTGATACCTCCTTCTCATAACCCAACTTTCTACAGCTTATTAGGAGGTAAATGGTAGCTTACATCACAAAGGCATCTGGGATTTTGAGATCCTGAGCAGATCAGCTCTTAAGGTTGGTGGGTTTCAGCAATAGACTCAAATATGCATGTTGGTCCTCACATTCACTTGGTGTGGCCCAGCCAAGTGCACTGTAGAAAAGGAGAGCCTCACCCTACTCAACAGCCCACTCAAAGGTGGCAGGACTTCTCCATATGAGACACAGAATGGTATCAGGGACACAGATCTCTTCAATCCACACAACGTATCTCTTTATTAGCTGCCATCTGACACCATATCCAGTTGTTTCATAAGTATCTAACAAGACCAGACGCCATCTCCTTTTGGCTCTCTGTGGTGCCTGGCTCAGAGGTGCACACACAGGAGTCATCAAATATGTGCTGCTGGACATAAGAGCATGAGGGGTGGAGAAGCAGCCTCCATTTCAACCCTTTCAGTTTGTTATCACACTCTGAAGAAAGAGGAAGTGATGGTGTTGGTGAGCACAAGCTTGCTACTTCCATATTGTCGGGTGGAGTGGTGATGTTTTCCTGAGACGAGGTCTCTAGGAACAACCCCTCAGGCTCCCCTTCACCCTCACACTATCATTCAGATCTAAATGTACCCTGGATTAAAAAGCTGTTGTTTAAGGGCTGACTTTGAATTGATGATCCATTCACAACTAGTTGTTACAGTCAAAAATATACTTGAAAGCATTTGTTAGGGTTTATCTCATGATTGAAAAGTTTGCCCTTGTTATTTGTGTTTAGAACTCTGAAGAACTCAAATGGATAGACATTCTGGTACATGGGAATTACTGGTTTTTTAGTGCCACCTGTTATCCTCTTTACACAAGTTGGTGTAAAAACTGGTTTAGTTCCTCATTTTCCTCCCAATGTATATATTCATATAGTTACCTAAATTATAGGATAAACATAGTTGGAATTTCATAATTATATAGTTTCAACTATGTGGGATAAATATGGTACCTTCATGAAGATTCAACTCACTTCTTTCCTAGATGGAAACAGGACACTTTTTCAATTTATTTCACCAGTCTGGACCTCATTTTCCAATTCTCTAACAAAAAGAAATTTAAATGCTTATTCGTATGGTGTTTTGTTTTTACATTGTAGGAATTTCATTAGCTTAAGCCCTGAATCACCTGGCTTGTAGTTTAAGTATCAGTTAACTGCAAATCGGTCTCTATTTCCATTCCATTTCCTACTGTACTGGATGTAATTTTTATTCTTACCTGCTAGCCTCATTGTGGTGTTCTCCCAGCTCCGTCCTGAACAATTATATTTCTTAGTAGGTAGTGGCTTCCATGATAAAACAATGTATCATCCCAATAGAGAGGCTCTGGACTTATTTCTTTATTAGCTGGTGAGCCAAGAACATTATAATGCACAGGGTGAATATAATAAGAGCTGCATGTGGGACTGTTAACTTGGCAGGGCCTCACACAAGTGCAGTGAATTATTACTCTGTCAGCCATTTGAAATATAACTGCATCCACAGAGAATAACATAATCCTTTAACCCCATTTGGTTGGGATATTTACTTTTCTGTCCTGTCTTCAGCTGCCATTCTTTTAGAATAGTGACTCTCAAGCTTTTTTGAGCCCAACTTACAATAAGAAATACAATTTATATCACACACACACACACACACACACACACACACACATAGATATATGAAACTAAACAGCTTAACAAAATCATATTTACTCTCACTACTTTTGATAAACACTGATAATTTCCACTCTGTTCTAGTTAATAAAAGAATTGACTGATACTCACTAAATTGATCTCAAAACCTACTAATGGATCCCAAAACCACAATTTTAGAAGCTATTCCTCAGACATTCAAATAATAAAGCAGAAATGGCATTCATTTCCTCTACTCTTTTTTGCTATTTCTTCTGGGATTTACTTCCATATTTCTAAATAACAAGAATGTACTTCTATTTCTTAATTTCCTTTTTTTTTTTTTTTTTGCTTTTAGATAAAATCTATTTTCTTCTTATGGAAAATGAGGACTTAGATCCCTTTCAGGCACCTTCTTCAAATATTCACCTATTTCGCCTCCTTAACCTCCCAATATATTATGAGTTTTGATTAAGTCAACATACCTTGTTTATATTATCATGATTGTGTGCATCAGTCAGGGGCCCAGCAAGAAGCAGATGGCATACTCAAATTGGGTAAGTTGAGAAAAGTTTAATAGGGGACCATTTGTAAAAGTGTGGGTGGATGTAGGGAAGGCCCCTTCCCCCCTACTTTCCCTACTGTTCACCTGGGATATGACTGGCCTTGAGAAACCTTGAAAACACAGCGTGCTGTACCCATGAATAAGGACCTAGATAAGAGCCTTGAAGGCCGGACACCTGGCCATGAAGACCACATGCATGTGCATCTTCAATACTTATGTAACCATGAATTAGCAGTATAGCAGTATAAAAAGTACAGCTTTATGCAGAATAAAGTGGCTTCTTTTGAGCACCCTCCATGATGACTCCTGCCTCCTTCTTTGCTCTTTGCATCACCCCAAGACCTCAACAGCAACCCCCCCAACCCCGACACTTGGTGCTGTGAGCATGATGAGGTAGGTGGTCATGAGATCAACGGTCCTTTGGCTTCCCTGGCCGTGGAGGGGTAGGTGGAGGAGATGTGCCCCCAGACTCTATTTGGTACCAGGTGGCAATGTACTTGACTGCTTGGGTGGTGCCAGAGGATTGGGAGTCCATACAGCCAACACCAGAGGCCATACGGATGACGTTGGAAATGCTAGAGTTCCTAGTTCCTCCAGCCCACCAGGAATCAGCTGGGTGAGTGGTATGGATGTTCCTGATGGTCATCCGCATTGCTGCTCATGAAACTGCAGAGTTGCAGCAGCAAGTGCAGAGTCTACAGCGGAAGGAAGGAGCCTTGGAGCAATGGCTGGCAGCCACCAAACGTATGTTTTGGGGATTGGTGAGTACTGTCCCATCATAGCGGGCCGAAAGCCCTGAATGCGGCACAGCACCATTGGTTTTGCCTGCTCAGCTCACCGTGTGGCAAGGCGTGGAGATAGAATAACCTGTAGCTGCAAGGCGGCAGGCCAGGTGGCCACCCGATAGCTACCCAGCAAACAACGTACACAACATATATGGCCATGGAATTGCGGGATTTGGCCAAGCGGTGTACGCAACATTTGGGGGAATGTGTGCCTGCCTGGCTGTTGCGGCTGTGGCATGAGGGTACTGAGAATACTGGGCTCTCACCCTCTGAGGTGTTGCAACTTTCTAGTATAACAGCTATGCCCTCTATGTGGCACGTATTGCAGGGTGCTAGGTGCACAGACCCACACACTGGCAATAAGACCCTGATAAATTGGTTAATGGCTGCAGCAAAGGTGGTGTGGGATACCCCAGGGGACACGCCGGAACACATAACAAAGTGGAGCACGTATCTGGAGTTGGTGCTCCTGATGATGTTTGGTCCCCGTTACCACAGTCCAGATGAGGAACTGTTAATGTCTCATATGAAAGATCTTGTTCTAGCCAATGGTCCTGCAGGTACCTTTGGAACTGTCGCCATGTTGCTAGTGCCATATACTGACCCCCCAATATATGAAGCGGTGTTGGCATTAGCCCACTTGGGGGACGTGGAAGTAAAGGGACCTCAAGCGAACAAAGTGAGAACTACCATAGTGAAACAGCACAAGGGAAAAGGAAAAACAACAGTGGTGAAAACGGCGCTGGAGATGGCTGTGGTAGGATCGCTGAGAGTA
>JAVSCE010011551.1:0-12751 GCA_032199065.1 Smutsia gigantea
ACATGGAACAGAGATGCCAGCCCCCCACTGGCCCAGCTCTGGATGCCAGGTGGGCTCTGTCCACCCATCAGGTGGTGTGAGGACCCCTTGCAACACCTGCTGGGTATCCAGGGATCTGGGGGTTTTCTGGGTGGGAGAAGACATTTTTGCAGTGAGAGAGCAGGGCCAAAACAGGCAAGTGGCTGTCCCAGTGTTATAATGCTGAGGGGTTTGGCAGAGAAGGCTTTTGAAGTTGATGTGAGGATCACATCCCTGAGGGCTCGGAGTGATGGTTGTAGGAGTCCTTCTCTCACCTGGCACCTCTCTCCTCCTCTCTTCCTCTTCTCGCCTCTCTTAGAGTGCTCACCTTGTAGGGTTGAGTGTAGAAAACTTGGTATGATGCCTGACTCACAGTAGCCTGCCTTAGGTTCCTGCCCTATTCCTCTTTCTAAATCACTTCCAAATGAATTTAGACACTGGAAACGAATGCCATGGTAGGCCCTGTAGTTAACAGGTGAATTGGGAGTCAAGCCATGGGGCTTACTGTCTTGCCTCCTCACTCTCTTGCTTCCTCACTTACTGGCTGTGTAAACTGCTTAATACATAACCCTCACAGCTTAAATAAGATGACATATGTACAGCACTTAATTCAGTACTGCTTCACACTGAGTGTCTGTTAAGTCATAGTTACTATGTTTACTACAAGTCACAGTTATTTTGGTTACTACTCAGTGGATGTTGAAGGTGAGGCTACTGGAAAGGAGTGTCAAGGATGTCAGCACTATTTTTAACACCACGGATCTCAAATGGCCCTCTTCCTGCTTCTGCAGATAGAGAGAGAAAAGCTGCATGGCTGCATTGATGTTGGGCTCTCTGTGATGTCTGTGAAGAAGTCATCAAAATGCATCGACCTGGATACTGAGGAGCACATCTACCATCTGAAGGTGAGACTGCTTCCCAGGTGCTGTCCTGTTGCACAGAGTTCCTTGACACTGGGAAGGGACTGGCAGTTGTAGCACTTGCCTTTTGAATATTTCAGAACACTTAGCCAACATGTAGGCCTTTATTTTTTAATTTTTTATTAAGATATCATTGATATATAGTCTTATGAAGGTTTCACATGAAGAACATTGTGGTTACTACATTCACCCATATTATCAAGTCCCCCCCATACCCCATTGAAGTCACTGTCCATCAGTGTAAAAAGATGCATGTAGACCTTTTTTATGAAAGTATTTCTAGCGGACGCTGTCTATATTTGGATGGGACAGTACATTGTGCAGGACTGTCTCTGTCACTGCTGGAGGTTTGTCCTCTTATCCCCTAAGTACCTTCTCCCCTGTGACTGGGACAAAATCAATAACAAAAAACTTCATGTATCCAAATAAGCTGCCCTCTTTCCCCAGGCAGTATCATCTTTAGTGAAGAATCATTTACTGTAGGTTAAATTATGTTCCTTGAAATGCAGTATTTAATATTTAGACTATCATATAACTGGCCAATTTTATAAGGATTCCATAAAATTCTGATATTACGGTGAAGGTCGGGAATTTTTCCCTAAAGTATGGGCCTCCCAAGTTGTGTAACTACCATCTTCTGCCTGCTATCCTGAAGGTGGTATAGATAGTTAAAACATGTTGTAAGAGCTTTGGAGATCCAAGATCTGGTTCAAATTTTGACTTACCTACTTACTAGCTGTGGGCCTTTGGCAAATTATTATTATTTTTTCTCACCTCCCACCCCAAGTGGGAGTTCTTATCTTGTAGGGCTGCATGTAGAAAACTTGGCATAATGTCTGATCCATAGTATGCTCAGTAAGTTTAGAAGTTGTGTATAATTATTAGGTGGTATGTAAATACTAGAAATTTAGAAAAGGTTAAGACTCTATTCTTACTTGGGAAAGTTACTTGGAGTATTGAGAATGGGGGCTGAGGGTTAGGAAAATAAAAGCATGAGATTATGAGCTCCATGTCTTCAGGTGTTCCTGCCTCCCCATGGCATGCATGTGGTACTTGGGCAAATGCATGTGGTTGATGGCACAAGGTGGTCAAATCCATACTGTTTCCTAGTCTAAGCCCCTCTACCTGTGGGTGTAGCTAGTTAATTGTGTAAAGCGGGGTGTCTCACCTTTGACATCATTGATATGGGGGACCCAGAGAATTCTTTGCTTGTGGGGGCTTGTTCTGTGCATTGAAGGATGTTGAGCGGCATCCTGGGCCTCTACCCTCTAGGTGTCAGTAACAACCCCCCTTCAGTTTTGACAACCAAAAAATGTCTCCATACATGGCCAGATGTCTCCTGGGGGGTAAAAACCCCTGGTTGAGAACAACTAGTGTGGACTAAAGGAGAGAGAACCTATAATCTTAAAAAAAACATTTTAAGAAAGAATATCCACCCCCACCCTATTTCAATGGTCAGTTGCCTCTGGAATAGTTTAGATAATTTCTCTGTGTACTTCCAATGACTCTTAGTTCTGTGTTTTGATATGGTTAGGAAATAATAGGTTCTTGTTGATTCACTATCTAGTTAATGGAATCAAAGTAATTACTAATTCCTAATTTTTAAAGAACTAGAATGCCTTAAAATACATTGAATACTAATACTGTGATAAACACAGTTTAATATTTCTCAGTATTGATTCACTTTACGTTCTGTTTTAATTTTTGTTCATTCTTTTGAATATCAGCTGTGACTCTTGACATAGGTATGTGTAACTATCTGAGGGTTCTGGTTAATAGCCTCAGAGTCAGGCAGTTTTTTTTTGCCATTTTTTTTACTAAGGTCTTATTGATATACACTCTTTTGCAGGTTTCACATGAAAAAAAAATGTGGTTACTACATTTACCCATATTATCAAGTCCCCACTCATACCCCAATGCAGTCACTGTCCATCAGTGTAGTAAGATGATACAGATTCACTGTTTGCCTTCTCTGTGCTACACTGTTTTCTCCATGGTTCCCCACACCATGTGTACTAAACATAATATGCCACAATCCCCTTCTCCCAACCTCCTCACCCACCCTCCCACACCCCTCCCCTTTGGTAACCACTAGTTCCTTCTTGGAGTCTCTGAATCTGCTACTATTTTGTTCCTTCAGTTTTGCTTCGTTGTTATACTCCACAAATGAGAGAAATCATTTGGCACTTGTCTTTCTCCACCTGGCTTATTTCACTGAGCATAATATCCTCCAGCTCCATCCATGTTGTTGCAAATGGCAGGATTTGTTTCCTTCTTATGGCTGAATAGTATTCCATTGTGTATATGTACCACATCTTCTTTATCCATTCATCTACTGATGGACACTTAGGTTGCTTCCATATCTTGGCTATTATAAAAAGTGCTGCAATAAACATAGGGTTGCATATGTCCTTTTGAATCTGAGAAGTTGTATTCTTTGGGTAAATTCCAAGGAGTGGGATTCCTGGGTCAAATGCTATTTGTATTTTTAGTTTTTTGAGGAACCTCCATATTGCTTTCCACAATGGTTGAACTAGCTTACATTCCCACAAGCAGTGTAGGAGGGTTCCCCTTTCTCCGCATCCTCGCCAGCATTTGTTGTTCTTAGTCTTTTGCATGGTGGCCATCCTTACTGGTGTGAGGTGATATCTCATTGTGGTTTTAATTTGCATTTCCCTGATGGTTAGTGATGTGGAGCATCTTTTCATGTGTCTGTTGGCCATCTGAATTTCTTCTTTGGAGAACTGTCTCTTCATATCCACTGTCCATTTTTTAATTGGGTTATTTGCTTTTTGGGTGTAGAGGCGTGTAAGTTCTTTATATATTTTGGATGGTAACCCCTTCTCAGATATGTCATTTACAAATATATTCTCCCATAAGGTAGGATGCCTTTTTGTTCTGTGGATGGTGTCCTTTGCCATACAGAAACTTTTTAGTTTGATGTAGTCTCATGAGTTCATTTTGGCTTGTTTCCCTTGCTTGAGGAGATGCGTTCAGGAAGGAGTCACTCATGCTTATATTCAGGAGATTTTTGCCTATGTTGTCTTCTAAGAGTTTTATGGTTTCATGACTTACATTCAGGTCCTTGATCCATTTCGAGTTTACTTTTGTGTATGGGGTTAAACAATAATCCAGTTTCATCCTCTTGCATGTCGCTGTCCAGTTTTGCCAACACCAGCTGTTAAAGAGGCTGTCATTTCCCTATTGTATGTCCATGGCTCCTTTATCATATATTAATTGACCATATATGCTTGGGTTTATATCAGGGCTCTCTAGTCGGTTCCGTTGGTCTATGGGTATGTTCTGGTGCTAGTATGAAATTATCTTGAGTACTGTGGCTTTGTAGTAAAGCTTGAAGTTGGTGAGCATAATCCCCCCAGCTTTATTATTCCTTATCAGGATTGTTTTGGCTATTCAGGGTCTTTCGTGGTTCCATATGAATTTTAGAATGATTTTCTCTAGTTCGTTGAAAAATGCTGTTGGTATTTTGATAGGAATTGCATTGAATCTGTAGATTGCTTTAGGCAGGGTGACCATTTTGACAATATTAATTCTTCCTATCCATGAGCACAGGATGTGTTTCCATTTATTGGTATCTTCTTTAATTTCTCTCATGAGTGTCTTGTAGTTTTCAGAGTATAGGTCTTTCACTTCCTTGGTTAGGTTTATTCCTAGGTATTTTATTCTTTTTGATGCGATTGTGAATGGAATTGTTTTCCTGATTTCTCTTTCTGCTAGTTCATCGTTAGTGTATAGGAATGCAACAGATTTCTGTGTATTAATTTTGTATCCTGCAACTTTGCTGAATTCAGATATTAGATCTAGTAGTTTTGGAGTAGATTCTTTAGGGTTTTTATGTATAATATCATATCATCTGCAAACAGGGACAGTTTGACTTCTTCCCTGCTAATCTGGATGCCTTTTATTTCTTTGTGTTGTCTGATTGCCACTATGTTGAATAGAAGTGGGGGGAGTGGGCATCCTTGCCTTGTTCCCGATCTTAAAGGAAAGGCTTTCAGCTTCTCGCTGTTAAGTATAACGTTGGCTGTGGGTTTATCATATGTAGCCTTTATTATGTTGAGGTACTTGCCCTCTATACCCATTTTGTTGAGAGTTTTTGTCACGAAGGGGTGTTGAATTTTGTCAAATGCTTTTTCAGCATCTATGGAGATGATCATGTGTTTTTGTCCTTCTTTTTGTTGAGGTGGTGGATGATGTTGATGGATTTTCAAATGTTGAACCATCCTTGCATCCCTGGAATAAATCCTACTTGATCATGATGGATGATCCTTTTGATGTACTTTTGAATTCGGTTTGCTAATATTTTGCTGAGTATTTTTGCGTCTATGTTCATCAGGTCTGTAGTTTTCTTTCTTTGTAGTGTCTTTGCCCGGTTTTGGTATTAGAGTGATGGTGGCCTCATAGAATGAGTTTGGAAGTATTCCCTCTTCTACTTCTTGGAAAACTTTAAGGAGGATGGGTATTAAGTCTTCACTAAATGTTTGATAAAATTCAGCGGTGAATCCATCTGGTTCAGGCATTTTGTTCTTAGGTTGGTTTTTGATTTCCAGTTCAATTTCATTGCTGGTAATTGGTCTGTTGAGATTTTCTGTTTCTATTTAGGTCTGCCTTGGAATGTTATATTTTTATAGAAAGTTGTCCATTTCTTCTAGGTTATCCACTTTGTTACCATATAATTTTTCATAGTATTCTTTCATAGTTCTTTGTATTTCTGTGCTGTCCGTAGTGATTTTTTCTTTCTCATTTCTGATTCTGATTATGTGAGTAGACTCTCTTTTTTTCTTGATAAGTCTGGCTAGGGGTTTATCTATTTTTTTAATTTTCTCGAAGAACCAGCTCTTGCTTTCGTTGATCCTTTCTTTGTTTTATTCTTCTTGATTTTATTTATTTCTGCTCTGATCTTTATTATGTCCCTCCTTCTACTGACTTTGGGTCTCATTTGTTTTTCTTTTTCTAGTTTCGTTAATTGTGAGTTTAGACTGCTCATATGGGAACGTTCTTCTTTCCTGAAGTAGGCCTGTATTGCAATATACTTTCCTTTTAGCATGGCCTTCGCGGCGTCCCATAGATTTTGCGGTGTTGAATTATTGTTGTCATTTGTCTCCATATATTGCTTGATCTCTGTTTTTATTTGGTCATTGATCCATTGATTATTTAGGAGCATGTTATTAAGCCTCCGTGTGTGTGGGACTTTTCATTTTCTTTGTGTAATTCATTTCTAGTTCCATTCCTTTGTGGTCTGAGAGAAGCTGGTTGGTACAATTTCAATCTTTTTGAATTTACTGAGGTTCTTTTTGTGGCCTAGTATATGATCTGTTTTTGAAAATGTTCCATGTGCACTTGAGAAGAATGTGTATTCTGCTGGTTTTGGGTGTAGTGTTCTGTAGATGTCTGTTAGGTCCATCTGTTCTAATGTGTTGTTCAGTGCCTCTGTCTCCTTACTTATTTTCTGTCTCGTGGATCTGTCCTTGAGAGTGAGTAGTGTGTTGAAGTCTCCTAAAATGAATGCATTGCATTCTATTTCCCCCTTTAATTCTGTTAGTATTTGTTTCACATATGTAGGAGCTCCTGTGTTGGGTGCATAGATATTTATAATGGTTATATCTTCTTGTTGGATTGACCCTTTTATTATTATGTAATGTCTTTCTTTGTTTCTTGTGACTTTATTTGTTTTGAAGTCTATTTTGTCTGATATAAGTACTGCAACTCCTGCTTTTTTCTCCCTATTAGTTGCATGAAATGTCTTTCTCCATCCCTTCACTTTTAGTCTGTGTATGTCTTTGGGTTTAAAGTGATTCTCTTGAAGGCAGCATATAGATGGGTCTTGTTTTTTAATGCATTCAGTGACTCTATGTCTTTTGACTGTTGCATTCAGTCCATTTACATTAGGGTGATTATGGATATGTACTTATTGGCATTGCAGGCTTCATGTTCGTGGTTACCAAAGGTTCAAGGTTAACTTCCCTGCTATCTAAAAGTCTTAACAACTCAGTTAATATGCTATTACAAACACAATCTGAAGGTTCTTTCTTTGTTTGTTTTTTTCCCCTCCTCCTTTTTCTTCCTCCTCCATTCTTTATATATTAGGTATCATATTTTGTACTGTTTGTCTATCCCTTGATTGACTTTGGGGGTAGTTAATTTAATTTTGCATTTTCTTAGTAATTAGCTTTCCTACTTTCTTTACTGTGGTTTTATTACCTCTGGTGACAGCTATTAAACCGTAGGAACACTTCCATCTATAGCAGTCCCTCCAAAATACACTGTAGAGATGGTTTGGTGGGAGGTAAATTTTCTCAGCTTTTGCTTATCTGGGAATTGTTTAAGCCCTCCTTCAAATTTAAATGATAATCTTGTCAGATAAAGTAATCTTGGTTCAAGGTCCTTCTGCTTCATTGCATTAAATGCATCATGCCACTCCCTTCTGGCCTGTAAGGTTTCTGCTGAGAAGTCTGATGGGTTTTCCTTTTTATATGATCTTATTTCTCTCTCTGGCTGCTTTTAATAGTCTGTCCTTATCCTTGATCTTTGCCATTTTAATTACTATATGTCTTGATGTTGTCTTCCTTGGGTCCCTTGTATTGGGAGATCTGCGCACCTCCATGGCCTGAGAGACTATCTCCTTCCCCAGATTGGGGAGGTTTTCAACAATCACCTCCTCAAAGACACTTTTTATCCCTTTTTCTCTCTTCTTCTGGTACCCCTATAATGTGAATATTGTTCCGTTTGGATTGGTCACACAGTTCTCTCAATATTCTTTCATTCTTGGAGATCCTTTTTTCTCTCTGTGCCTCAGCATCTTTGTATTCCTCTTCTCTAGTTTCTATTTCATTTATCATCTCACCCGTATCCAATCTGCTTTTAATACTATCCACTGTGCTCTTCAATGATTGGATCTCTGACCGGAATTCATTCCTGAGTTCTTGAGTATCTTTCAGTACCTCCATAAGCATGTTAATGATTTTTATTTTGAACTCCCTTTCAGGGAGAGTCATAAGGTCCATATCATTGAAATCTTTCTCAGGAGTTGTATTCATAATTTTACTCTGGACCGTGTTCCTTTGGCGTTTCATATTTGTGCCTGGCGCCCTCTAGTGCCCAGAAGCTTTACTCTCTGGAGCTGCTCAGCCCCTGACGCAATGTTGGGGATTGTAGGGGAGTGGTATTGGTGGCTCTGGGGAGGAAAGGACTGTTTCCTGGTTCCTGGCTGCTATGCCTGTCTCCACTGCCTGAACCAGTGGGCCGAGCGCACAGATATAAGCCTCTGTGCTTTGCGTTTTTAGTTGTTGTAGACAGATCTTCCCTCTGGCTAGCCTAACACCAGGGAAGGGTTTCCCGGTTTGCAAGCCCAGTGGGGCTGGCCAGGAGAAAGGCGCTGCAGGCTGCCCCTCACAGAAGGGGTTCTTGGAGCTGTGTAGGTATCCAGGGAGCTGGAGCACATGAAAATTGTGAAAACTCCCAATCTGCTGAGCAGAGTGCACCCGGACAATTTTGTCTACCTGTCCTTTCTCCTGAGCAGTAAGCTCTGTGCAATCCTTGCCCCTTTAGCAGCCCTCTTGGTAAGGGCTTGTTTGTTACAAAGTCTCTCAGACTGCTCACCTTTCTTTTGTCGCAGAGCAGCTGGATATGGATCCCTGCTTTCCACAAGCAGCTGTAATCTCAGTCTCTCCAGGAATTCTGCCTGTCTTAGCTTTCCAGCCCCCTAATTACAAGAGTATCATGCAAGCACCATAAAGTGTAGGTTTGTGTTCCCAGAGCAGATCTCCAGTGTTAGGTATTCAGCAGTCCTAGTTTTCCACTCCCTCCCTGCTCCGTTCCTGTTCCTCCTACGGGTGAGCTTGGGTGGGGGAAGGGCTTGGATCCCGCAGGACCACAGCTTTAGTACATTACCCTTTTTGTTGAGGGCTGCTCTTGTCTCCAGGTGTATGCAGTTTGTTGCCGTCCTCTTTCCTGTAGCTCTTTCAAGAGTAGTTGTAGTAGTTATATTTTCATATTATATGTGGTTTTAGGAGGAAGCCTCTGTCTCACCTCTCACGCCGCCATCTTTAATCCTCCTCTTAAGCAGTTTTTAAATGTGGGCTATCCAGTCCCCTTCCCTTACAGATGAGGGTCTGGGCAGCAGGGAGGTTAAGTGGCTGTCCACCCATGTCCTGTAACTACTTGGGCTGGAGCAGAACCCTCGTCAGTTATTTAATAAAGTGCTTTCAGTCTTCTACCTTGTTTAGCCAATAAAAGATAAGTCCAAATGAATGGTTTGGGGCACTGATTATTTTTTTGTCTTTTTCTTTTTTTTTTATTATTAAGGTATTATTGATATACACTCTTAAGAAGGTTTCACATGAAAAAACAATGTGGTTACTACATTTACCCATATTATCAAGTCCCCACTCATACCCCAATGCAGTCACTGTCCATCAGTGTAGTAGGATGTGGGGCAGTGATTTTTAAGGGCCTCTGAGACTAGGTCAGTGCCAAGGATGGCATAGGATTCCTGTAAAATTCCTGTTAACCATGTCTGGAAAATGAAATACATTTCAAGAACAGTCTTTAGGGGGAGACAAATAGATATGGGTCTGTTTGTATTGTTTCTTCCTACAAATGACACATTCAGTAGAACCCAAAGGGGTTTAAGTTTGTGTTACTTCTAATAAACACAACAAACATAAAAGCCATCCTAGCATTTCTTAAATGAGTAATGCTGCTGACATTCATTCACATCCTTGCTCTCAGAAGTGGCCTTAATAAAGATTTTAAAAGGATTGATCTGGATTTTTCTTCTTGGAAGTTAACCTACCAAGCTCCTTTTGGTTTTTTTAAAATTGCCACTTCATGAGTCTCTTTGTCTTAATATGTAGGTATTTATCATTTTTTCATTTTGTAAATATTAATACACCTCATACACACAAAAAAATACTATTAAGAAATACCTAGTGCATAGATGCTTGTTACATTCCTTTTAGTACTTCTATGAACATTTAAAATGTTTTATAATAAAAGTTTATAGTTATAAACATTGTTCTTCATAGAAATTAGACATTGATAAATACTCATTTATGGAGGGCCTGGCTACATGTTTACATATGTGTGTTTGAAAAACCCTAGAAATCATCAGTAACACTTTATCAGATTTGTATTTATTTCTGAGAGGAGGAAAAATGTTCTTTGAACTAACCTTCACATACTGTAACATATATTCTTCAGCAGTGTGTTGTCAAAGAAGATTAACAAGGTTAAATATTTTAGGAAGAATCTATGTACTCATTCCAGTTCAGAGAAGACTGATCTGAAAAGGGAATTATAAAACAGTTTATAAAGAAAGAAGGTGCTAATATTTTCAGTAGGGATCGGAGAAGCTGGGACAAGAGAACCTGGAAGAGCTGTAAGAGACAGATAAATAAAAATTAGAATTTATTTGTTATTCAACGTAAGTGGTGCTGTTTTGCTTTCTTAACAATAGCATGACAATGGGACCCTTTTACAAGAAAGGCTAAATATATAGTTTATGAAGACCATTGTTACTCTTCATTTCCTCCTCAAACTTGTTCTCAGAGACCACATAAATGTAAACTATGTCAGTAAGCTTGTATTTCTACATGGGCCAATGTGAAAAGAGAGGGTATCAGGAGTGACCTCAGTTTGATGAATAATTTGTTCCTTTCATTGAGTAACACTCATTTCCTTCTTTCAATGTAACACAATTTAGGTAAAGTCAGAAGAAGTCTTTGATGAGTGGGTATCCAAACTTCGCCACCACAGAATGTTTCGTCAGAATGAAATCGCCATGTTTCCACATGAAGTTAATCACTTTTTCTCAGGAGCTGCTGTAACAGACTCTTCATCTGGGGTCTTGGACTCTGTATCAAGTAGGAAGGTAATAGTTTGCCAATGACGAATCTAAAAGAAGGGAGTGGCTTTGTGTGTGGGAGTCCCATCTGGAGGACAGTGTCTGTGGAAGGAAAGGTCTGTGGGGAGGAGCAGGGTAAGCTTGAGCTGGTATTTAATAAGTCTGCCCAGTCAGTCAGAACCAGGGCCAGAGGAGCATCTGTTGTCACTGGGAGTAACTGAAGAAGAGCACATACGGAGGAATTTAATTGCCCTAAGGTCTCCAGCTTTCTCTTAACCACTTCAACTTTGGTTTTCTTATCTGGTGGTAAAGTACAGTAGATATGCTTAATAGCCATACAGGATTGCAAAATTTCCCAATATTTACATCATGATTTTGGTATAGTTATCATTTGACAGAAGAAAAAATTAAGGACTGCAGTCCAGGTCCTAACATGTTATGGGCAAGTTGGGGTGACAACCCGAGCTTAGGTTCTCCAGTAGAGTGCTTTGCCAGAAGCTTCTTTCCCATTACAGGCAGATGGCTTCTATTAGTGGTTAGCCTACTTTGTTATCCTTTACCCTAAAGTGTTCCTGCTGGGCTGTGTTTTCATTTGTAATGTGCTTTTGTCATCTGTGTAACAGCGTAGCAGTTTATCAAAGCAAAATTCATTTCAAACTGGAAGCAATTTACCATTTTCTTGTGGTGGTGAGACACGACTTCCATTCTGGTTACAGTCTTCAGAGGACATGGAAAAATGCTCAAAAGGTAGAGTGATTTGAAACCTCTGCTTCTCCCTGACATGGCTCTTAGATTGCACTGGTTTAGTGTTTACACCTCAGATGAATTTATATCCTTCCTTATCACTGGCCTGCATTTCCTTTCATATTTTCTTTATTAAGTTTGTACTTGTGATTAACAAAATACATTTCCCTTGCAGAGCTCTATGTTTTTACCTGGGTATGTATGCAGACGGATTTCCTTTTCCATTTACATTCTGATGCCTGATTTCCTGATGGGCCTACTAGGCCACAGGGGTGGGGTCTGCACAACTCTCTATTTTTGTTAAATGCCCAAAATGCTTCTGATGCACATGCTAGGCTGAGAATCACTGTTCCAGAGGTGAGTGGGTGAACCAAATGAACATCTCCACAAAACAGGTGTTCTCTACCCTGGCTGCACATTACAACTGCCAAGAGAGCTATTAAAATGCAAGAGTACCCATGCCCAGTCCTCTGTCCAGAAGAATCTCTTTAAATTGGTATGAAATGGGACCCTGGCATCATTAATTTTCCAGAGTTCTCCAAGTTGTTCTTATAAGGAGCCAGGGTTGAGAACTTTGGCCATAAGGAAACCAGTGTTCTCAACCTTCATTAGCTAAGAATTACCCAGGGAACTGAAAACCAAAAAAATCACCAGTGGGATGGGGGTATTTTGATTTAATTGTCTTGGTATGGCACTTGGACATAAGTAATTTTTAAAGATTTCTCCAGTTGATTTTTAAACTGTAGTCATAATTGAGAGCCATTATTAGAGAAAGAAGCCAGATGGTGGCCTTGAAAATTACATTTTCTCCAGTTGAGTGCAGATATTATCTGCCTATAGATTCAGAGAGGTTTGCTTTCCCAGTAAACATCATGAGCATCCCTGAGTGACAGTTCGGGACAGTAGTCCTTAAAGTGTTGTCTCTGGACCAGCAGCTGTGGCCTGGCCTGTAACGTATTAGAAATGCAAATTCTCAGACCCAACCCAGACAGACTGAATCAGAAACTGGGGGTGGATCCCAACAGTCTGCGGTTTACCAAGTTCTCTAGGTGATTCTGATGATAGCAAAGTTTGAGAGCCACTATCTTAAGGCATTTGGGTCTTGATTCCTCAGCAGAAATAGCCACCATCATCCAATGAATAGCAAATTGAGAACTATCTTCTGAGTGACTTGAGGAACCGGTCTGAGAATACTTTAGGAACC